>AWOL01S0044493.1:0-91880 GCA_000715115.1 Nicotiana otophora | reverse complement strand
AGAGAGAGAGAGAGAGAGAGAGAGAGAGAGACAGAGAGAGGAAAGGGAGGCCAAGAGGCCTTGAGGTACTATAGGATTTAGTGGTGGCCTAGCTGCAGTTTCAGCCCAACATGGAGGGGGATATGTGAGTTGGCCAGTTCATTCAGCACTTCCACCTTCTAGCAGTGCTCTGGCTATTCCGAGGTCGGAGGTTACCCATTTTGCTCAGCCACTTTCCAGTGCACCTCTCGCATGAGGTGCCTTTAGTGGTTAATCTAGCTGACCAGGCCACAGTTAGTTTCAGCAGCCATGCTCACTGAGAGCTTGGTTTGAGTGTGTTGATACCATACATATGGTGAGGGACTGCTCCAGACTCAGGAGCGGTGCACCTCCACAAACAACATAATCCCCATGGATTCCACAGGGTCTAATGAGTTCACAAGTCATGGTCACTGCTCCAGTTGCCGCTCCACTTGCCCCACCAGCTAGGGGCGGAGGTCGGGCGGTTAGAGGTTGCCCTAGAGAGGGAGGCCAGGCTCGTTTCTATGATTTTCCTGGTAGGACAAAGGCAATTACATTATATGTTGTCATCAAAGGTATGGTTCCAGTCTTTCATAGGGATGCATTGGTCTTATTGATCCAGGATCAACTTATTCATATGTGTCATCTTACTTTGCTCCATATTTGGATATATCTCGTGATTCTTTGAGTGCTCCTGTGTATGTGTACACACTTGTGGATATTCTAGTTTTGTGGACCATGTTTATCGGTTGTGTTTACTCGTTATTAGTGGTTATGAGACCAGAGTTGATCTAATGTTGCTTAGTATGGTAGACTTTGACTTTATCTTGGGCATGGATTAGTTGTTGCACTCTCATGCTATTAAGGATTATCATGCCAAGACTGTAACATTGGCTATGCCAGGTTTGCCTCAGTTAGAGTGGAGGGGTACATTGGATTATATTCCTAGTAGAGTTGTGACATTTATTAAGGCACAACAGATGGTTGAGAAGGGGTGTGAAGCATATCTAGACTTTGTGAGGGATGTCAAATTTGATACTCCTACCGTCTAGCAAACCTATTGGGCATGCCATCCAAAAGGGATATCGATTTTGGTATTGATCTTGTGTCAGGAACTGAACCCATTTCTATTCCACCATATCGTATAGAACTAGTAGAGTTGAAGGAGCTAAAGGAAAAATGTCAGTAATTGCTTGATAAGGGCTTCATTCAGCCGAGTGTTGCACCTTGGGGTGCTTCGGTTTTGTTTGTAAAGATGAAGGATGGTACTATGTAGATGTGTATTGATTAAAGGCAGTTGAACAAGGTTACAATGAAGAACATGTACCCATTACCATGCATTGATGACTTGTTTGATCAGCTTCAGGGTGCGAGAGTGTTCTCGAAGATTTATTTGAGGTCATGGTATCATCAGCAAAAGATTCACGATCCGAACATCCCAAAGCTTGCTTCAGTATTTGGTATGGTCACTACGGGTTTCTAGTGATGTCATTTGGATTGACCAATGCCCCAACAACATTTATGCACTTCATGAATAATGTATACTAACCATATATTGGCTCATTCATCATCGTGTTTATTGACGACATCTTGGTATATTCTCGCAGCCAGGAGGATTATGAGCAGCATTTGAGGATCGTGCACTAGACCTTGAGGGAGAAGAAGTTGTATGTAAAATTTTCCAAGTGTGAGTTCATGCTTGATTTGTGGCATTTTTTGGTCATGTGTTGTCTAATGAGGGGATCAAGGTAGATCTGAAGAAGATTGAGAGAGTTCAGAGTTAGCCTAGACCGTCTTCAGCTATTGAGATTTAGAGTTTCCTTAATTTGACCAGATATTATCGCTGTTTTGTAGAGAGTTTCACATCCATTACTTCACCTTTGATTAGATTGAACCAGAAGGGTGCTCTTTTCAGATGGTCCGACGAGTGTGAGGCGAGCTTTCAGAGGCTCAAGACTGCATTGACCACTTCCCCAGTGTTGGTATTGCGTATAGGCTTAGGGTCTTACACTGTGTATTGTGATGCATGGTGTATTGGACCTGATGCTGCGTTAATACAAGACGGTAGGGTGATTGCCTACACATACCCGTAGTTGAAGGTTCATGAGAAGACTTACCTGGTGCACGACTTAGAATTGGCGGCTATAGTTCATGCAATAAAGATTTGGAGGCACTATCTATACGGTGTTCCATGTGAAGTCTATACATACCACCAGAGTCTCCAGCATCTATTCAGGCAGAAGGACCTTAATTTGCGGCACTAGAGATGGTTAGAGTTGCTGCAAGTCTATGATATCACTATTTTGTATCATCCCAAGAATGCCAATGTAGTGGCTGATGCCTTGAGTAGAAAGGCCGAGAGTATAGGCAGTTTGGCTTATTTACCGGCCGCAAAGAGGCCACCAACCATGGATGTTCAGGCATTAGCGAATCAATTTGTGATATTGGATGTTTTGGAGTTCTTGCTTGCTGTTGCACCCTATTTTGCACTAGTCAAAATAAGATTCAACTTGTGGTTTCTCTATTGTTGATGAAAGAGAGTCGCCACCTAATATTTAAAGGTATACTAGGGTACCTATTTAATTACTATCGGTCATATTCTTCATTAGTCTACTAACCGGTGAGATTGTGGGTATGGGTTCTTGTTCTTTTAAGGGGAAGACGTTAGGTACCCCTTAATATCTAGCTGAGGTATCTCCATAGAACGTAGACTAGATTTAGGGCTAATTGTTTGTACTATGCTTAACTAGTGTTTAAAGAGTGTGGCTTAACATATATTAGGGCATAATACCTGTAAATAAATAGTGTAGTTTAAAGAGGTATGGGTTTATACAAGAATCTTAGAAAAATAATGTTAGTGTATATATGCTTGAAAAGAGCTTTAAAAGATGTGGTGTTTGTATGAAAACGTGTAAAAGAAAAGCTAAGTTAAAATACTTTGTTCCTAAAGCATGGGAGTTTATATTACTCTAGTGAAGGCATATGAAATTAAGCCTAGAATATACCTTGGTCTTTAAATATTGGGGTTGAAGGAATCATTTGAAAATCTTGGTTTGGGGCGACAACACCTTGGTTTTCGAAACTAATTTTCTTTTAGAAAGTTAAACTCGCGATTCAGTTCTGCTTTTCTTTTTGAAAGAGGGACTTCCTCCTTTTGTTAGGTTTATGGGCTTCAAAATTTTTAAGAAGAGTTAGCAAAGCATAATGAACTAATAATAACAGCTCATGATTAGCGGATGTAAGGTTAATTACTAACTAATACTTTTTTTAATCCTAGGTTCTTTAAATCTTGCCTAAGTTATTTTATATGGTTTAAGACATAAAGTAAAGCATTCAGTCCAATAAATAATTGTTGTATATATATGAGATAAAACAACAGGAACACAATAAAGGACAACGACAATATAGAGCTATAGAATAGCGAAAGCAGTAAATAAAGGAGTAAAGAGAAAGAAAGGACTCTGGTTTTTGGGCCTCAAAGCGGCAGGCCCATCAGTAATAACAGGGAAGACAACTAATTCTGGACTCCCAGGATATAGCAATGCTGGATTTGGGCCACAGTTCTTTAAGAACTCAGCAGTCCCAAGCCATTGTACATGTTCAAAAAAGAAGAGAGAAAGACATTAGAAATACAATATAATATACATGCTCATACACGAAGCTTGCAACCAAAGAATGAAAGAAGGATAACTAACAGTGTTCAAACACTAAGAAGGTTATGCCAATGTGGTGGTTATGTATAGCAAATGATCCACATTGAACACCTTTCGTTGTCATTAAACACTAAGGCTAAATAGAATAACAAGTATCAATGAATTAAGGTCTAAGGATAGAATTCAACTCAAGGCCGATGCCCTCTTTGAATCCCCCGACACTTCAAAGTTCCCAAAGGTCTCAAAGCCCAGGGCAATGCTTGTGCCGGGGAGAGCAGCCCAACCTACAGTTAAACTCTACTCCCAAATACCCCTAACCACTAACTACTCAGTTTTCTCTATAGGTTTAGGTGCCAATGAGGCTCTTTCAATGTAAATCAATTATTATAACATTCCCTTCCACATAAGCATGACTTTAATAACAGAATAACATAAGGAACACATAAACAGTTTTATTTCTTATAACTATAGCTCCAGTTCTAAGTGAATGATTAACATATTAAACAGACCTAAACCTCAAGTTTCCAAACACACACAGTGGCAGGAATAATATACTGTTATTGCTAAAGAAACAAATAACTTGAATCAAATGTCTCAAAGATAGACAAAGAGCACATAGCTAGGGTTGCAACAACTTAGGGATACAGATGATGTTGCCCCAACAGATTGATCACAGATTAGCTTAGCTCAAGTTTTGCACACAATAGGTCAATATTGTTTGGAACTTTGGATGTATCAATAAAGGTTCAGGAAAACAATCATAGTTAGAACTTCTATATGGGTTATTAGAGCTACCAGAATATAATTAGAACTTTTAACATGATCGCAGGTTTGGAGATTCAAGCGGGACATCTAAGAAGGCTTAACAAGATCACAAACTATCAGTCTTACTTAACCTTGAAATTGGTGACAGAACCAACCCTTTATGAGAGTATCAAAATTATGAAATAAGCAAACTATTATGTTCAAACAGTAGCAACAAAGAATTTCTCTTAAACTTAATAGCCTGGGTCCAATTCAGATTAAAAGGGAAAGAGAACACTATATGCAGTTTCAAGATAGTGCACCGAAGCATAAAATCATGAGCGATACGCAGAGATACATACAGAACCTTCATTAGACTATATATATAGTCTTACAAAAACAAGATGACTTTCAGTCATTGTGAAATCGGGTTAACAATGTCATTAAAGGTCAAAGACACGGAAGATATTATACCAAATAATTTTAGCTCAACTGTATAGACTAAGATTAATATCCGAGCATGATGTAGTTGTACCCAACTTGTAAGATAGTTAACATTCATCATGACTATAACCTAATTTATGAAAGATAACCTAATCACAACAAACCTAAGCAAAAAAGAGTTTCTGGTGTTTGCAGTAGTTGGCCTAATTGCTTTAGTGAAACAGTTCCATAAAAAAGAGGCTTAGAGATGTGATTAACAGTTAAGCACAAGCATAAGACTCATAGTGATGACTCAAAGAATGCTTACAGGTTAACAAAAACTTATACAAAGAAAGAGAGCATTTAAACACTTAAACTTCACATATTTCAATTAAGTGATGAAGGATTAAGCTGTGAGCTTTTCATGTTTGTTCTAGTTAGGATTATCAAACAACAATCTTAATAATAAATGTAAAAATAGTATGGCAGGGATAAGATTGCAGCAGAGTCATTAAAAGAAACCATGAAGCCTATGCAAACATGAAAAGTCATCAAGGCATATTAAGTAGCTTAATCACATAGGTTGTTTGATATAGAACAGAAACGATTGAGGTCACATAAAAACTTAGTCAATGCTGATTAAAGATACTCATAAGTATAAAAGGTGAAAGCAGCGTGTTCATGATATTCGAATAAAGGCAGTCAAAAGAGAGGGGGTGGAAATGTACTAACCTTTTCTAGGGAATGAAATTTCTAACTTAGCCGTATGAAAACAAAATCTTCAAGCTTTTAGCAGTGAATGAACTCGAAAACAAAAGGAAACAGAGATCAATAAGAAAAGAAACCTAGCTTCGTAATTCATATGAGATATTTTCAGACTATTGTTAGGCCTGGTAGGTATTGTTTGGTGTGAATGTAGGTTGTTCTGTTATATTAGGTGAGAGCAATCAAGGCTCTATTTATAGCCATTTAATGGTCTAGGGTTTCAGATTCAAGCATAGGTAGTGGAGAGTGACGACTACCAGATGATGCAAGTATAGGCGAGTAAACAATCAGAGAGACAGAGGGAAATCAGTAAAAGTTTTCACCTGAAAGAAGAGAAGTTGATTGTTGAAGGCAAAAACCATCGGTCAAAGCTTTAGTGTCCAAAGGTCACTGTAGTTGACCTCTAGACCTCGAATAGTCATAATGAGGCTTTGATATATGCTCATGTATGCTCTGATTTGACCGAGCATAAGAGTAATTTGGAGACTCAAAGTTTCCCTTTGGAATCTAGGGTTTCAAATTTGAGTTTTTTAAATTCAATCAGTGAACTAGAAAGAAAATCAAAGACCTGATAGCCTAGGGACAAAGCGAATGACTCTCTAAGTTTGGACTTGATAGGAAAAAATGAAAGGGAAAGATCAGTGGGATTCTCATATAGGGAAGCAGGATAGGACGATTTGATGAGAGATTTCATGAAATTGCACGAATTTGTGCAAGGTCTGTTGATTGATGTTAATAGTGCTGGAGAGAAAGGAGAGGGAAAGAGCAAATAGAGGCGACTGAAGGAGTAGCAAATGATTTAGGGTTAGAACATGGGGGTGTATGAGGGTTAAAATTAGGAGATGGAATCTGGGCCGTTGATTATTTACATCATTCTCAGGCCTATCCAGAAGTCTGAAGTTCCGTCTACAGAAGGTCTAATTCTTAGCCGAAGCTCTATTTATTGCCCTATTCCCTTTCCTGAAGAATTATGGAGGCTGTTGGATCTTCTGATTTTAACGGTTGAGATTAAATAAAATAAGGTATTAAAATTAAAAGAAAAGTAGAGATAAACGAGGGCTTGTAGGATGGACGGTTGGGATCTGTTGTGCTTCTTTTATGAGTGATAGAGATAAGTGACATGGTGTGATTTGATTGGTTCAAATAGGTTGGGGCGGATTGCCAACTTGGAGAGAGGGGGTTGTTTCGACTGGCCATATCCGGATTTGGGTCTGGTATTTGGGCTGGAATTATTTTAAAGATAGACATTGTGTAATTAATTAAGGAATTGCAATTGTAGTCATCTAGTCTTTAACCTATTTAAGATTAATTTAACTAAACTTAATTAATTTCCAATAAAATATAGTAAAATCATAAATGTAAAATATACTACCAATTATTGTAATGAATTATTTAAGAAATACTTTGTTTTCTAAATTCTAATACTAATTTCATATTATTAACATAGCAGGCCATTTAACTGAAATTGAGAAATAATTTGTTAAATTAATTATAAAGCCTATGTGGTGTGTGTAAAAGATTATTTTAATAATATTGAAATAGTAAGTACATTCGTAATTAAATAATACTAATACTGGGTGATTAATTTCATAATTAATACTTAATTAATTTGTAAAATAGTTATTTATCGATAGAAAATACTTCAAAAATATTTATTGTAAATTATTAAGTACACGTAAATTAATTTTAAAAAGGAGGATAAAAATTGGCAGTCAACACTTGCGTGGTTTCTCGGTCTTCCTTGTATGAGCGCATTAGAATGCGCCAGTTTGACGACCCCCATTTGCTTGTTCTTAAGGACACAATACAGAACGACGATGCCAAGGAGGTTTCTATTGGAGATGATGGGGTGTTGCGGATGTAGGGCCGGATTTGTGTGCCTAATGTGGAAGGGCTGTGTGACTGTATTCTTGAGGAGACCCACAGTTCGCGGTATTCCGTTCATCTGGGTGCCGCCTAGATGTATCAGAATTTGAGGCAGAACTATTGGTGGAGAGGAATGAAGAAAGATATAGTAGAGTTTGTGTTTTGATGCTTGAACAGTCAACAGGTGAAGTACGAGCACCAGAGGTTGGGCGGTTTGCTTCAGAGACTTGAGATTCCCGAGTGGAAGTTGGAGCATATAACCATGGACTTCGTTGTTTGACTCCCATGTACATTGAAGAAATTTGACGCAGTATGGGTTATTGTAGATAGGCTGACCAAGTCGGCTAATTTCATTCCGATTGTGACTGCCTATTCTTCAGAGAAGCTGGCCCATATCTATATCCGTGAGATTGTTCAGGAGGAGGAATTACCCCATTATCGTCTTATGATGATACGGTGAGACGGAGGATTGGGCACTCATGATGGCTTGAATTTTGTGGCTTGACTTAATGCATTTTGAAAATTTGGAGTTCCACTGGTTGTTTGTTGCTTGAACTTGTATCCTTGGCCCGCTAATGAGTTTCTTGTCCCTCAAAGCTTTGTAGTTTGGTCTGCTGCTTAGAAAGCATTCCACGTTACGATATTCGTTCCTGCAAAAAATGAAGTACCCACATACGCATATATTTCAATGTAGAATATATTAAGATGTGATGTAAATGATGCACGAATGATGATGACTAGCTGCCGGCGAGTCGTTATTTGGGATTGGGATGATGGGATACTTGAACTTCACTCGATTTATTCTTCGGGCTGTGTACCATTCTCCATCTGTCGGAGCATTGAAAAGTGTCTCCGCTTGTTGGGGGAGCTTGACTTATGGAGTGTGTCTCCGCTTGTTGGGAGAGCTTTGCACTGAAAAATGTCTCCGCTTGTTGGGAGAGCTTGATTTGTGGAGTGCGTCTCCACTTGTTTGGAGAGCTTGCACTAAAATGTAAAGTAATCTCCGCTTGGAAGCGATTGACTTAAAACGTAATCGTGTTTGAAGCTGCATGAGCAAATCGTCAAAACATTCAAGATAATAGCAAAGGAAAAGAAAAGAATGCCCAAGAGATACTCTTGATTGCGAAGCTATGTTGCGGCCATCGATTGGCAGAACGTCGGTGATGAGGTTTGCGACTATCTATTCTATCTCCGTTGTGACGGACCAGCAGTGCAGATTGTTCCTTTGATGAAGTGAACAGTTTGCTATATACAAGCCAATGGCTTATTTTGTACAAGGTGCTCTGATTGTTTGAGCAGGCGGTTTGCTATATACAGTGTGCTTTTTCGGTTTCAGCGGTCTGACTCTGAGATACCTGCAAAGGATTCAAGAATTATCTTCAGTTCTACCAAAAAAATTAAATAAAGGAGAAAGGGTGATAATCCTGGGAAAGTGGTGAATTCATCATTTTCCCTAATGTGGTCCCAACATTTCCTTTCTTCCTGTTAGTGGGAGCGGGGGGTTGGTTTGTGTCGACCACAATATCGATTTTGCCCCGGCCCTTGATATGGCTACGCTACGAAGTTCGGTAGGTGGAACAAATTACCGTGTTTTAGAAAATAATTTTTAAAAAATGTTTTTTTAGACAAAAGTCATCGTTCCAGATTATGACATGCTACGAATGTTTCTCCAAATGTGAATGTCGCTTCTTGAATACTCTACCCATTGATGTCGATCCTTCGTGATGAGTTGCCAATGTGGCTACTTGTCGTTGCGACTGCATCCTAATTTGAAATAATGAATTACAAAAGGTTTTTCCTAAGGTCATGACCCAACCCTTTCAGATTTCCTATTTATCCAAATGGAATCTGGTCGAAACGTAGTTCATGGATGATAATAAAAATATAATGAAGATGACCGAGCCTGACTCAGGCAGCCTACGTATCCAAATGGAATTAGGTCAAGACGTAGATCGGTTAGAATAGATGCAAAAATGAGATTAAGAATGAAATGGCCGAGGTTAACTCAGACTCCCTACGTATCCAAATGGAATCAAGACAGAACGTAGTTTAATTACCAAAGATGACTGAATCCGATGAGAATTTTCTATGTATTCCTTCCTGAGGAAATCAAGTCGGCGTAGTTCCAAAGAAACATACAAAAATGATATTTGGATTTTATTTTACAAAATAAAGGAGTGAGAGAAACCGAACCCTACATGGGTTGCCTACGTTCCACTCCATGGGAAGTCAGGTTGAACGTAGTTCTATTATAGCAAAACCTAACTCTATTTGTCTTCAAACATAGTATCTCTTGATTGCGTATGAGTTGATGGGCATCCTGTTGATTCTTCCATCCATTTCCACCAAGATTAGAGCTCCGCCCGATAGACTCAGTGAACCACGTAAGGACCTTGCCAATTCAGTGCGAATTTTCCTTTGGCTTCTTCCTAGTGGGGAAAGATTTTCTTCTGAACCAATTGCCTCGCTGTGAACTAGCAAGGCTTCACCCTTTTATTAAATGCATTGGTCATCCTGTCCTAATATAGCTGACCATGGCATACTGTATCCATTCTCTTCTCGTCAATGAGCATGAGTTGCTCCTATCTGTCCTGTATCCACTCTGGATCATCTAAGTTGGCCTCTTGAATGACTCTTAAAGATGGTATCTTGACCTCTATGGGTATCACGGCTTCAGTGCCGTATACTAACATATATGGCGTTGCCCTAGTGGATGTTCTTATGGTGGTCTGGTAACCCAATAAGGTGAAGGATAGTTTCTCGTGCCATTGACTATGATTGTCCACTATCTTTCGCAGAATTCTCTTGATATTCTTGTTGGCTGCCTCGACTGCCCCATTCATTTGTGGTCTGTAGGCTGTAGAGTTGCGGTGGAGGATTTTCAACTTTCATAGATTTCTCGCATGAGATCATTGTTGAGGTTAGCGGTATTGTCAGTGATGATTGACTCACGTATCCAAAATCGGCAGACGATGTTGTTACGGACAAAATCGGCCACTACCTTCTTTGTGACAGCCTTATAGGTAGATGCTTTGAACTATTTATTGAAGTAGTTGATGGATACTAAGATGAAGCAATGCCCATTTGACGCAGTGGGCACTATAGGTCCAATCACGTCCATGCCCAAGCGGCGAACGGCCAGGGTGAACCCATCACATTCAACTCATTCGGCGGAACCCGGATGAAATCCTCGTGAATCTAGCACTGGTGACACTTCTGTACGTAGCAGATACTATCACTTTCCATAGTCATCCAAAAATATCTGGCTCGCAAGATCTTCTTGGCTAATGTGAATCCATTCATGTGGGGGTCGTACGGTCCTGCATCTATTTCTTCCAATAACCTGATCGCCTCTACGGCATCTACACAACTCAACAAACCCAGGTCTGGGGTCCTCCTGTATATGAGTTTCCCGTTAAGGAAAAAGTGATTCGCCAACCTCCCGAGGGCTCGCTTCTGACTATTAGTAGCGTTCTTCGGGTACTCTTTGGTTGCAAAGAATCTCCTGACGTCGTGGTACCATGTTTTACCGTCTTGCTCTTCATCTACATGGAAGGAATATGCATGTTGATCCTTGATCTCTACCTCAATAGGTCTGATGTAGTTCTTGTTTGGATGTTGTATCATGGACGATAGAGTTTCAAGGGCATCATCGAACTCGTTCTAAATCCTGGGAACGTGCTTGAACTCAATCTTTGTTAACTTCTTGCATAACTCTTTTACGTAGTGTAGATACGGAAGGATCTTGACATTGTTTGGTAGACCACTCCCCTTGGACTTGGTGTATCAATAGATCGGAATCCCCTATAACCAAAAGTTCTTTGACGTTCATGTCGACTTCCATTCTAATCCCAAAGATGCATGCTTCGTATTTAGTCATATTATTGGTACAAGGGAATCTTATCTTTGTTGATGCTGGATAGTGCTATTTGGACTCTGAAATTAGGACTGCCCCAATACCCACTCCTTTGATGTTTGCTGCTCCATCGAAAAAAATTCTCCATCCAAGGTATGACTACGCAATATCTTCTTCGGCGAATAATACCTCTTCTTTGGGAAAATACGTAGTGAGCAGCTCATAATCCACATCCACTAGATTATCTGTGAGGTGGTCGACTAAAGCTTGCCCCTTGATAACCTTTTGAGTTATATACACAATGTCAAATTCGCCGAGGATAATTTACCATTTAGCTAGTTTTCCGATAGGCATCGGCTTCTAAAAGATCTACTTGAGCAAGTCGAGCCGAGATATTAGATGCGTATTATATGCTGACATGTAGTGCCTTAGTTTCTGGGTGATCCAAGTCAGAGCACAGTAAGTGCGTTCTATCAAAGTCTATTTAGCCTCGCACGGTGTGAACTTCTTACTTAAGTAGTAGATGGCCTGCTCATTTCTCCCAGTTTCATCATGCTATCCCAACACACATCTGAAGACGTTATCCAAGACCGATAGATATAGTAACAATGGCTTCCCGAGCTCGAGGGGAACCAGTACTAGTGGATTTGACAAGTACTCCTTAATTCTTATGAAGGCTTTATGACACTCTTCTGTCCATTTTATGGCAGCATCCTTTTTCAGCAACTTTAAAATGGGTTCAAAGATTACCGTGGACTGGACTATGAAATGGCTGATGTAATTCAGTATACCCAGGAAACTCATGACATCTTTCTTACTCTTGGGAGGAGGCAATTACTGAATGGCCATGATTTTGATGGGTCAAGTTATATCCCTTTTCTGCTTACGATGAAGCCTAACAATTTTCCAGCAGGGACTCAGAATGCGGATTTTGTCGGGTTCAATTTCAATTTGTACCTCCACAGGCGCTCGAAAAATTTCTTCAAATCATCTAATTATTCTTAACTCTTCCGAGACTTGATGATAACATCATCCACATACACCTTGATCTCCTTGTGATTATGTCGTGAAAAAATGTCGTGTATCTCCTTGAGACCAAACGGCATGACTCTATAGGAGTAGACTCCCCAAGGTGTGGTGAAGGCTATTTTTTCTGCATCTTCTTTGTGCATCAAGATTTGGTGGTATCCAGCGTAACAATCAACGAACGACTGCAGTTCATGCTTCGCACAGTTGTCGATAAGGATGTGGATATTTGGTAAAGGGAAGTCATCTTTTGGACTAGCTTTGTTGAGATCTCCTTAATCCACGCATATCATGATCTTCCCGTCTTTCTTGGGTACTGGGACAATAGTTTCCAACCAGCTAGGATAATTGGTGACCTTTACCACATTCGCCTATATCTGCTTGGTTATTTCCTCCTTTATCCTCAAACTCAAATCCGGCTTGAATTTTTTGGGTTTTTACTTGACCGACGGCTTGGAGGGATCGGTAGACAGTCAATGCGAGACAATGTCTGTACTTAATCTGGGCATGTCATCATACGACTATGCAAACACATTGATGTATTGTCGGAGGAGCTCAAATAGTTTTTCCTTCTGCTCGGCTTCTAGATGAATGTTGATTCTGGTTTCTTTCACGTCTTCTTCGCTTTTGAGATTGACTACTTCAATTTCTTTGAGGTTGGGATTTTTCTAACTCTCTAGCTGTTCGATATCTTGTGGGATATTGTCTGGTATCATACTCTCATCGTATTCCTCGTAATTTGGGTCATTTGGCATGACGGTTTTGTTACATGTCACAATAACGGAATGCGGGTTTTTATTGTTTTGATTACTGAGAAAAACTAAGTATAAATGAGGCAGTAAATAAAGTTGCAATATTTTAAGAAAATGTTTCTTTTTATTCCATCAAAAGAGGAACTTCTAAGTATTCAAAAAAGGTAAATGACAAAAGGGCATAGATACGGTGCAGGCCTCAATTTACCGTGTGCTTTTCAAAAGAAAAATTCTACAATTCTACACTACCATGACTCCCAGCAAACCAAAGATGGACTGGCGATCCAATTCCGCAACTCTTCTCCTGGTTTGGCTTTCCTGATGGTCGTGTCTTAATGTTAGTTCCTTCAGAACATTCTTCAATCATAGCCACAAACATCCTTCCCATTTAATAGATGGTATAATCTTCTAGTGCTAAACTCTGGCCCTTACCCGAAATATGCTCTCGCACAAAAGCCTTTGTCCCAGAGCTACTAGTATGATTTTCCCCATTGGAGACTGATATCCTATACTGACCCTTCAGTTTTGCCCATTTGGTTCAATTAGCTCGGTAATCTCGTCTGACCTGGCTCCTAGCCCGGTTCTTGGTCTGTTTCCATACTTCATCATCTCCCTCATGGCCATCTTCGATCTATATGGCGACTGCATTCCCATGTTTTGTTCAGTCTATTCTATTTGGGCAGTCTGCATGATTTCCACTACATGCAAGGCAACTTTATCTAGGCATTCAATGAACGGGGTTGCGTGCTCCAAATAAGCCGATTGGCCCCATTTTCCATGGACCACGATCTCCTGACAATTCCACTCAAATTTCATGCATTGGTGTAGGGTGGATGGGACGACCTCTGCCATGTGTATCCAGGGTCTTCCTAGCAGCAGGTTGTATGAAGAGCAAATATCCATTACTTGAAACAATATGGGGAATTAAATCGGTCCGATCTACAAAGCCAAATAAATTTCTCCAATAACATCCTTCTAGGAACCATCGAAAGCACTTACCCTTACATGGCTTTCCTTGACTTCCGTCAGATGGATTCCCAACTCCCACAGAGAGGAGAGCTGACGGATATTGTCTCCTGACCCTCAATTAACCAGTACTCGGGACAACACCTTGTCCCCATATTTGACAGTAATATGAAGAGCTTTGTTGTGACATATGCCTTCGACAGGAAGCTCGTATCTTCTGAAAGTGATCATATTTGCTTCAACCATTTTCCCAATTGTTACAGCCAGTGCCTCACAGGTGGTGTTTCTTGGCACACTTACCCTACTTAGTACTTTCATCAGGGCATCCTTATGACTGTCGAACCTCATCAGCAAGTCCATGATTGATATTTTCGCCGGTGTTTTCTTCAGCTGCTCCTCCATGAAGTACTCCTTGGTCAACATTCTCTTCCTGAATTCTGCGGCTTCGGGTTCTGTTATGTGCCTTCTTTGAATATTCTCTCTTCCCAAATTCCCTCGATTTGCATCTTTTGGAGTTTACCATCTCCCTAATCTAGTTATACCATGGGCTGATGCAGAGTCTATCATCTTGGACTTCCACTTTTGCTGGTATGTCCATGGGACAGTTTTGTATTCCCGACTCTCTCCGTCCGTTGTAGTAATAGCAGGTTGTCGCTGCTAAGTCTGAATCATCACCGTGGGTCTTACTTGTACTATGATCATTGGAGTCCTTTGTGGTGGGATCCTTGCAACCTCTGCATTTCCTATTATGATAATAGTTCCTCTAAAATCATATTCTTCATCCAAGGTGATCATGTTGATCCCCTAATTCGGGTGATTTGGCAGGGGATTGCATTTCACATTGGGCGGAGCCGGAGTGCACCGAATGGCTACGCTCTTGATCAGTGTTGCAATGTCATTTTTAATCTTAAATCATTCTTCAGTATCATGCCCAGGCACTTTTGAATTGTACACACACATTTTGGTTGCATCAAAATACTTTGAGGGATACTCAGGAAACCTTCCTTCCACTAGATGTATCAATCATGCTCTCCTCAATCTTTCAAACAATTGGGCCTTAGGCTTAACAATCAGGATATAACTTCGGGGGACCCCTCTCTTTAAAATTGGGACGAGGGCGTGGTGCATAAGTTGTTCGGTTATGGTGAGTGGTGGTTTGGACAAGAGCATATGGTCGCCGTGGATTCGGGTTGGTATGGGCTCGAGGAGGGTTATATTGAGGTTGAGGGTGCCAATATGGATGTGTGTTGTAGACTGGAGCGTAGACGGGTGGTGGTGAATGATTGTTCGGGGAATAATAAGTGTTTCCATATTGTGGGTTGGGTTGATAGTAAGGGACGACTACTGAGACTTCTTTTTTCCTCTTTCCGCTATCAATTACCCTGATTGGATTGCCTTGCTAGCTGCTTGCAGTGCAGCCATGGATTGTACTTTGCCAGATTTTATACCTTATTCTAAGAAATCTTCCATCTTGACCAGTTCCGGGAAATTCTTGTCCCATCATACCCATCATTTTTTTAAAGTATATCCCTTCATGGGCCCTGATAAAATACTTGGTTAATTCACTATCGTCCAAAAGAGATTGTGCCCTGGCGGCCTCTGACCTCCACCGACGTGAATATTCTTGGAATGACTAGGACAGCTTTTTTTGTAGGTTTACCAGTGCGAACCTATCGGGAGTGATCTTTGTGTTGAATCGTAAGCAATTTATGAAATCTTCCGCCGTATCATGCCATGTTCTCCAGTTTCGCGGATCTTATGGAGTATACCTGTTAAGTGCTTCTCCCATCAGACTCCTTATGAATACTCATTCTCAGCTTCTCGTTCCTTCCCACTCCAACTAACTTGTCACAATATGCCCTTAAATGTGCATGGGGATTACCCTCCCCAGCAAAGATATCAAACTTTAAAGGCTTATACCATACCAGAATATCCACATTCGGATGGATACACAGATCCTCGTAGTCCAAGCTTTAACTTCCCCGAGCGACTTGGAGGTTCTTCATTTGTTTTCTCTAGATCTGTAGCTGCTCAGACAATGACTCATCTTCCTTATGCCTAGCTTCTCTTTCTATCTACGTGTATTGGTCAATCTCATAAGGCACCCTGACCGTGGCAGGCGCTATAAAGGTAAGTTTAAAAACGGCATATACAGGAGGAACAAATCGTTCATGGGAGGTGGTATATGCTGATTTGGGTGAGTGCTAAAACTGACCATGTCACGAGGAGGGGTGTGAGTTGTATTAGTAGTAATAGGCGGGTCTTGTGGCGTTTGAATGTACTGTGGTACGTAGGGAGTGTGGATATGGGAATTACTGGAGGTATGACTTGGGTGGTGGGGATTGAAGTATGGATGTTATTGGTTTGGCGTGCTATGGAAGGAAAGTGGTCAGGGATTAAATCCAAAGAACAAAAGCGAGGTGGTTGAGGGAGCGTTGTCACGGCTAGATGTGCTAGTTCCTCGATATGTTTTACTTCCTCCCTTAAAGACTCTATCTCCTGGGCCATCCTGGCCATGTGTTCATCATTCCTTGTATCATCCTTCTCTCCCGATCGCCCCGGGCTATTGTCTATGCCCAAAGCACGTTCGGTCAGGTTTTCTGTAGTAGACATCTTCCCCTTTGATCTTTAGTGGTATGGTGGTTCGGCTAGTTTCGGATCGACACAAACCAACTTTCTCTTTAGGGATTAATAATAAAATAATAAATGAAAAAGAAACAAAAAGAAAAAGAAGTTAGTTTCTTTATTTATACAAGTAGAATATCACATAGAGCAGTTAATTCATGTATTCAGGCAAGCGCTTTTTCTTAGAATTTGTGGGACCTCTCATTTCCGGAGGTGGGCCTAAATAGCAAACGTTTGACAAATAATTAGACTTGACATACTTAGATCTGAAGCAAGTTTTGTTTTCATTGATAATGTTTGGATTGAGAAAAGTGGGAACAGAGTTTACATCACTATTTCTGATATTCATAGAACTGCATGGACTTGAACAACTCGCCCTTAAATAAACTGGGGATAAAGATACAAAGTGGGAAGGAAGGGGAGATCAAGCAACTTCTAGTAACCATCCCGGAAATCATTTTCTATCTACCCTTCTTCTTCAAACTCCTCTTCGTCATGGTTGAATTCAAGATCTTCTCCTAGATCTCCCTCCGGCTCTTTCTCAAAATCTTTTTGGATGCACTCCACTACCCTGTCATCGTCTTTAACAGGTTGCAGCATGTGATAAATGCATCATGGGACCACCTTATGGTGCATCGAGGTAGTCACAAGGTAATATAGTAGAATCTCATTGTAGATTTACAAAGCAGCCACTGCGTCCTCCGGCCAGGATATACCCTCTCTGCTTGGTCAGTCTAGCTCATCTTCCTCGTTGATCCAGACTTAATACTCCGGAGTGCACCACGAGTTTTGAGCGATCGACATTGTAACTAGATCATCCACTCTTCTTGGGGCCTTCTTATCCTTGGTATTGGAATTTGTTCGTGGTACTCATCCTCATATAGCACTGTACTCATCCATAGAGGCATATCCTGGATTATCCCAAACTGTCTAAGAACGCGCAAGGGTGAGAATGGTTGGATGCCCTCATGTCCTATCAGCTCAATGAAGTATTTTTGAGTAGTTCTTAAGATTGCCTCCCGCCTAACCATGACAGCTTCCAATTGACCCATTCTCCACAGAGATTAGTCAGCATTTCTCTCCATTCTTCTTTCTCGGGTGGGGAGACCCAATGTCTCATCCGCTTATTGTGGTTGTGGATCATATTGCTAACGCCCACAAAGTAGTCAATGGTGGCCTCTCACTGGAAGAAATGTTCTGTGGCCCAAATCTAAAGTAGCAAGTTACAGCCCTTAAAGAAATCATACCCTCGTGCACATGCATACAAAGTCCTTAGAATCTCAACTAGCACCATCGATACCAAAGTAGGTTGGAGGTTGCCATAGAAGGTCGCCAAAACCACGGGTAACAAATTGCTATTGATCTGACCTCTTCTATGAGGGAAGACCAACAATCCCAACAGTGCCAATGAGAAAGTGATGGGCCCGAGACTCTCCCATGTCACTCAATCACATTGAAATTCCCCCGAGTACCACTCATGGTTTTCACGATGTTCGAACCTATCGAACAGCTGATCTAGGCTCACCCATATGTCCTAGATATTTCTCAAACTCCGGTTGTTAGCCAGATCCAGAGCATCTATGAACCTGTAACTGGGCATAGTAACTGACAGTATTGGTCTCCTCCCTATAAATTGTAGCTCCGTAAAACTAGTAACTTCTTCCAATATTGGTACTAACTCATAATCAGCAAACTTGAACACCACCTTAGTGAGATCCCAGAACTCTATTAGAAGCTGAGTGAGCAATAAATGAAGTCATAAAGCTTACAAAATTAATAGATTCTTTCTTCAAAAGCTTCCAAAACAATGATGTATTCAATTCTCTAAAAGTAGCCTCCTTTGTTAGACAAGATCTCCCACAAAATCCCTAGTTATTCTATTTATAATGGGCTAAAACTCGGGGTCAAAATATGGCAAAAATACCTCTGCAGATCACATCTGTGACTGCAGAATGGGTCGCAGATCACACTCACAGTCCACATAAATGAAAATCCACCGCACAGTTGCACGCCCAGTTTCCCAGTTGTTCATCGCATATCCGTTATGCGGTCCGCGTGTTGATTATGCGATCGCAGACTATGCCGCAAAAGTGCTCTCGCAGAACCCTTTCTTGCACTTATGTGGTCATTATGCGGCCCGCACAAGCGTTATGCGACCGCATAATAGACCGCATACTCCTCACTCAGAAACTGGAACAACTGCTTCATTCTACGATTGGTTTGCGGACCGCACATCACTTTTGCGGTCGCAAACCTGCCGCATTTCTCCCCTTCTATGGGTGTTTGTCATCTTTTCTGTGTTCTTGGTTCTTCAAGTCTCGTATACCGCAAAACACCAAAACTACATAAGAAATAACTAAAAATGCTTTAGAAGGCGAGCGAAAGTCTATGTAATTAGTATCAAAAGTGCTGAAATTCTACGGCACATCATATCATGACCACAATTTACTCCGTAGGATGTCGTGACGGCACATAGTCTCTAAGACCAGGTAAGCCTAACAATTATGCGGAATAACTGAATATAAAGATAAAACTCAAACCTCAACATCTGAAATAAATAAAAATTGCGATTAAAAATAGTTACAACTCCCAAAACTCGGTAGAAATAAGTCACAAGCTCTAAACAGAAATGTTAAATATCTCTATACATCAGAGTCTAATGAGAATAAGGAAAACAACATAATAAAGATAGATGGGGGATCCGTGGTCTGCGGACACTGGCTGATATACCTTGAAGTCTCCACACACGGGCTAGATCACTGGTACTGGCCTGGTAGGAAGTACCTAGATCTGCACAAAATGATGTGTAGAAGCACAGTATGAGTACACCACAACGGTACCTAGTAAGTACCAAGCCTAACCTCGGTAGAGTATTGACGAGGTCAGGTCAGGGCCCTATTGGAAATAATAGGAAAACCAGGGCGGAAGATATAATAATGTGATGAATGACAGAGAAGTGTAACAATAGAAATTCACAGAAGATAACATTATGGGATTCAAGAAGACAATTACAACACGTAAGGAAACAAGAATCTTACAAGTTAAGAAACAACAACAACAACAACAACAACAATACAGCAAATAGAGGTAAACAACAGGGGCACTCCCGAGGTACTGCCTCGTAGTCCCAAAAGTAAATATCTTACAACGGCACAACAGAAACCTCGTAGAAACAATTATAACCGCACAGCAAAAACCTCATGCCATAATAACACTCTGTACGACAGAAACCTCGTGCCACAATAACACTCCGCACGGCAGAAACCCCGTGCCACAATAACACTCCGCACAGCAGAAACCTCGTGCCACAATAACACTCCGCACGGCAGAAACCTCATGCCACAACCAAACAGTTATCTCAACAAAAATCACGAAAATAACACATAACAAATGGAACAACGAAATTACAGCAAGGAATCCTACAGTTAAAGAATGAATACAAAATCAAAGAAAGTAGGTAATTCAATTAAACATGTTGCACAAATTGCAAGTAAGAGATAAGTCACGTAGGCATGTGACATTAGGCTAAACATGATGACTACACGTGCTAGAGTAATCAATTAAGGGAATAAAAAGGAACTATTTAGCAAAACCAAGATTTTCAACATTTAGCCCGAGTACCCACTCGTCACCTCGCATACACGGCCTTCTCGTATTGCAAATATTGTAACATTACCAAATCCTAAGGGGAATTTCCCACACACAAGGTTAGACAAGTCACTTACCTCAAACCTTGCTCAATCAATTAATAAGAAGACCTTTCCCTCGATTTTCCAACTTCGATCGGCTCGAATCTAGCCAAAACAATTACATACTATAAATATAACTATAAGAAACTAATTTAAATAATGAAATTATGACTTTAGCAAAGAAGTGAAAAAGAACTCCAAAATGTCACCCCGGGCTCACGTCTCGGAACCCGACCACAATTATAAAATTTGAACACCCATTCGATATCGAGTCCAACCATAGAAGAATTACTCAAATCCGACCTCAAATCGCCTTTTAAATCCCCAAATTTTAGCCTAAGAAATCTTTTCCAAATTTCCCCAATTTCCAACTAAAAACACTGATTAAATGAAGAAAACAACAACAAATTCCTGGGAATTAATCAAAAATGAGTCAAGAATACTTACCAAATTATTTCTTTGCAAAACCCTCAAAAATTAAGTACTCGCCACTGGAATGAAATGTGCTAACTTGATTAATCTACCCACAATCACCCATACTACATCGACCTTCCTCCTAGTCTGTGGGAGCCCAACAACAAAATCCATAGTGATCCGCTCCCATCTCCACTATGGAATCTCTAACTTCTGAAGCAATCCACCCGGCCGCTGACGCTCATACTTCATATGCTGACAATTTAGGCACCGAGCTACGTACTCCACTATGTCCTTCATTATCCTCCACCAATAATGTTGCCTCAGGTCCTGATACATATTCGCTACACCTAGGTGAATGGCGTACCGCAAACTGTGAGCCTCCTGGAGAATCAACTCACGCAAACCATCTATATTAGGCATACATAGCCTCCCGTGCATTCGTAATACAGCGCCATCTCCAATAGTAACCTCCTTAGCATCACCGTGTTGAACCATGTCCTTGAGCACAAGCAGATGTGAGTCATCATACTGACGCTCTCTGATACGATCATAAAGAGAAGACTGAGAAACCACAGAAGACAAAACCTGGCTCGGCTCGGAAACATCCAATCTGACAAACTGGTTGACCAAGGCCTGAACATCCAAGGCTAAAGGCCTCTCTGCTATTGGTAGATATGCTAAACTGCCCAAACTCTCCGCCTTGCAAACCAAGGCATCAGACACCACATTGGCCTTCCCGGGATGATATAGAATGGTGATATCATAATCTTTAAGCAGCTCCAACCATCTCCGCTGCCGCAAGTTAAGATCCTTCTATTTAAACAGATGTTGTAGACTCCGGTGATCGGTGTAGACCTCACAAGGGACACCATACAAATAGTGCCGTCAGATCTTCAAGGCATGAACAATAGCTGCTAACTCGAGGTCGTGGACAGGATAGTTCTTCTCATGCACCTTCAACTGCCTAGATGCGTAGGCAATCACCCTACCGTCCTGCTTCAACACCGCACCGAGATCAATGCGTGACACATTACAATACACCATATAGGACCCCGAACCAGTAGACAATATCAACACCGGGGCTGTAGTCAAAACATTCTTGAGCTTTTGAAAGCTCTTTCTCACACTCCTCGGTCCACCTAAACGGAGCACCCTTCTGGATCAGCCTAGTCATAGGTGCTATAGTAGACGAGAAACCCTCTACAAATCAACGGTAATACCACGACTAGCCAAGAAAACTCCGGATCTCGGTAGCCAAGGACAGTCTGGGTCAACTCTACACTGCATTAATATTCTTCAGATCTACCTTGATCCCCTCACTCTATACTACATGACCCAAAAATGCTACTGAATCTAGCCAAAATTCACACTTCAAAAATTTTGCATATAACTTCTTTTCTCTCAAGGTATGAAGAACAGTCCTTAGGTGCTGCTCATGATCCTCCGGGAGTACACGAGAATATCGTCAATGAACACAATGACGAGTGAGTCAAGATAGGGCTATTGTTCATCAAGTGCATGAATGTTGTCGGGGCGTTGGCCAGCCCAAAATACATCACAAGGAACTCATACTGGCCATACCGGGTCCTGAAAGTAGTCTTCGGGATATCTGGCTTCCGAATCTTCAACTGATGATAGCCTGAACGCAAGTCGATCTTAGAGAACACTCTGGCACGCAGAAGCTGATCAAATAGGTCATCAATACGAGGTAATGGATACATGTTCTTCAATGTAACCTTGTTCAACTGGCGATAATCAATACACATTCGCATAGAACCATCCTTCTTCTTTACAAACAAGACAACAGCACCCCAAGGCGACACACTGGGCTGAATGAATCCTTTATCAAGCAACTCTTGCAACTATTCCTTTAACTCTTTCAACTCTGCTGGGGCCATACGATAGGGTGGAATAGAAATGGGTAGAGTGTCCGGTAATAAATCAATACCAAAGTTGATATCTCTGTCGGGCGACATGCCCGGAAGATCCGCCGGAAATATGTCTGGATAATCCCTCACTACCAGAATTGACTCGACGGTAGGAGCATTAGCACTAACATCCCTCACATATGCCGGATACGCATCACACCTCTTCTCAACCATCTGATGAGACTTAAGAAATGAAATAACCGTGCTAGGAACATAATCTATGGTACCTCTCCCCTCTAACCGCGGTAGACCTGGCATAGCCAATGTCACCGTCTTGGCGTGACAATCACGGATAGCATGATAGGGCGACAACCAGTCCATGCCCAAAATAACATCGAAATCCACCATACTGGGCAATAATAAATTAGCTCTGGTCTCAAAACCACCAATAACAACCAAACACGACCGATACACACGGTCAACAATAATAGAATCTCCCACGGCTGTAGACACATAGATAGGAGAACTCAAAGAATCACGGGATACACCCAAATGCGGAGAAAAATAAGATGACACATAAGAATAAGTGGAGCCTGAATCAAATAAGACTGATACATCTCTATGACAGACCAGAACAACACCTGTGATGAGAGAGTCGGATGCAACTACCTCCGTCCATTATGACCCAAAATTTGACCAGTCGTGATGGCGCCTAAACCAACCCGTTAGGTAAGCCATTTAACTACAATCCACTTTAATTAGATTTATCGAGGAAAATAAATGATAAAATAACTGAAACTTTCTACTTTTCCCAAGGACTGGTAGTACAAATAATGAGCATCTAAGATTTAGAATTATATTTTTTCTCAAAACTGGTAAGAAATTAAATACATCATCTGTTGAAATACACGGGAACAGATTAAAGATTCTAAAGCTACCAAGAACAAATGGTAGCTATAACAAGAATTCAGGTACATCTTCAATGTCATCTCCCACCACGTACCGTGACTCCTGCTCCAAAATCTACACGCAAGGTGCAGAAGTGTAGTATGAGTGCAACCGACCCCATGTACCCAGTAAGTATATTGTCTAACCTCGTTGAAGTAGTGACGAGGATTTTTAGTTAAAAGGCACTCACTGTTATAACCCGTACAACAAACTAGTAATAGAAACAGTTATAGAGCATAACATATAAGGGTACAATAAAACAGCTATGCGAGGCAGTAAATGATTGCAAGGAGAAGTCACAGTAGTAAATTCATAATTTTCCTAGTGTGAGAAATATATTCAAGATATCACATCGAATGCCACGGTAACATCTTCATGCATTTATCTCATTAAATTCATAACTTTTCTGGTGTGAGGAATATATTCAAGTTATCAAACTAAATGGCACGGTAATACCTTAGTGCACTTATCTCATTCTCACCGAATATATATATATATATATATATATATAGATCAAATCAATTGGCACGGCAACACCCTTCGCGTATTTATCTATTTCTCACCGAGCATAAATATAACAGTACCAACTAGGTCGGAGAAATGCTAATAACAATAAAAATAATAAAGTGAAAGGGCACACAGAAAGCAACAACGAACAAAGCAGTACATATGGACCCCGTAAATAGACTGGGAAAAAGGGCATAGAAATTATGACAGAAATTAGGAAGGAAGAATATAAATTTCAATAATTAGCATGGTAGAAGGCTTAGATGCAAATATAACAAACAAGAAGAAAATCATAATATTTGCAAGTTAAATAGATATAAGGCATGGATAACACAACAACACTTGGGGTAGAGGACACAGAAAGAGCAACGACTACAAGTCACATAGAAAACATAGGTGCACAATAACAACTCAAGATAAAGGCATGAATGTATACACAACGAAAAGATATCACAATATAATATATGTCTCTTGTTCTCGCATGCACGAAAACACCGTTCATGCCATTAACATATGATAATATAAAAATAATGGCACGGCATCACCCTTCGTTCTTTCACTCTCATCCTCACATGATAATGTAAATCAAATGGCACGGTATTATACTTCGTGCATAATAATGTATATGAATGGCACGACATCACACTTCGTGCTTTATATTTTTCCTCACATGATAATATGTACGAAATGGCACGGCATCACCCTTCATGCTTTAATCTCTCCCTCACATGATAATGTATAAGAAATAGTACGGCATCACCCTTCATGCTTTACAATCTTCCTTACCAAGCATATGTATATCATTAACAAGCAAGGTAGCAAGCATAAATAACAACAAAGAAAGTGTTTAAACGAATGTTCCAATTGAACATCAATCACGGCTTTCAAGTCAATAACAATTCAATAAATCTCAAGTATATTATTATTCAAGTATTTCAACAAGTCTCAAAAATGATCTTCCACTCAAGTATAGAATTCAAAATCTCAAGAATAACGGTCGTAGCGTCGTATTTATGATTAAGTATAATAACGGCCAGATTTAGTACATCAATTATTTTACAAAAGTTGGTCAAGTTTTAATCAAATTATAATAAGCTAAATCATGGTTTCTAACATTTAATATCATATTCATAGAAATTTAGAAGTCAAAGAAGACATGAAACCAGAGTGTCACATAATTCTACAAAGCACAATAAGTCGTATAATTTACCCCCGAGCATGATTAACCCTGGCACATGCATATATACTCGTCACCTCATATATGTAACACCCCCGCATGTAGCAAACAATGGAAATTAGTAGGAAAACTTCCCTTAACAAATTTAGGCAAAACACTTACCTCAAACAAGCCAATGCGATACACTCGGAGCACCATCCCGCTCAAATCATCCTCCGAACGGCTCGAATCTAGTTAAAAGCAACTCAATTACATCAATTAACGCCTAAGGAAACAATTCCAGATAATAAAGGTCGAATTTATAATTACAACCCCGAAGTCAACCAAAAGTCAACGCTGGGGCCCACGTCTCAGAATCCGACAAAATTCACAAAATTCGAACACCCATTCCGATACGAGTCAAATACGCAAAAGTCCAACTTAGTCAACTACTCCAACTTAACGGTTAAATCGTGAAACTCATTCTCCCAAATAAATTCTGAAATACCTGAAAACCAAAACAACGATTCAAACAGTCACAATGCATTATACGAAGCTACTCAACACTTCAAATAATTGTACGAAGTGCAATTGCTCAAAATGACCTGTCGGGTCGCCACATTCGCCCCCACCTAAACATACGTTTGTCCTCGAACGTGCCAAGAGTTGTTCCTAAGCCTTTAAATCACTATGCCACCTTACCACGCACATACCCGGGGGTGATCCCATGTCACCCTCTTCCATATAGGCCTAACAACACCACATAACTGAAAATCACCAATTTAGCCTTAGCCAATAAACCTTGGAACCCAATTTCTAACATCCGAAATTCCTTACAAGACCCGAATCTCTTATTTACATATTGTATAAGTCTGACCATATCGTGCCAAGCCATAACCATGACTCATTATGTAATCACATGATACACCACATTACTTGGATACTCACAACAATAACTACTGACTACCATAGCTTAGCCCAAAGCAAATCTGATACCGATAGTAAACCTCATATCAAATAAATCCTTTGTACACTGTCGATGATGAAGGAAACACACATAATCTCTTAACTACTTATCTGATCAATAATCCGAGAAGTTCACTCGCCCAATCAGGGTCATTCCCCAAATTCTTAGCGGAAATATGGTATCATTCTTCCAAACATTCCTTATCCCAATACGATAGGGCAAATCTCAGGTCTAGAAACCTCATCTCAACCAATATAAGCAGCCTAATTGACAGGTAACACCAAAAGTCATATAATCAATATCAACCACATGGACAACTCACATGCTGCACGAATAAATCATGTGTTATAGTACAATATCTAGATCCGCACGGACAACTCACGTGCTATAATAATATAATCCACCTGGCATAGTCACATGCCTCCAGTCCGAACATATCATACAAGAGCAGTTAAACAAGTATACACGTATGTGATGAATGAAATAAGATTCTCATGCTCCTGGACTGGTATAAATGACATGCTAAAGTGTAGGCATGTGCAATGTGTGGTATCATATCTCAACTCGGCAAGTTACCATAGAACTTTTTAATTACTAAATTTTATTCAGGGAGTTAACCTCTTCGTAACCTCAAGTATGGCTCAAATAGTTCACAACAACTGTGCAATTATGAGAAACTATTATAGCTTTAAGCTTACAGTCAACTCTAGGCATATCACAGCCTGAGCATTTCCCAAGCATGAATAAATACCTTGGTGCGCGCACATGGGCTCAGGTCCTACACATATGTGCACCCATAGAGCGTGGCTATCACAATGAATTCAGGCAACTAGTGCCTCAACCAAGTTTAAATAAGATACTCAATTAGCCAGGAACCTTTCACATGATCTCATCCAGTAGAAAATCACAATACACAGCATGCTCCTCATGTTGGTAGGAAATATCCATCTCAAACCGTGGTATAAACCATCAAGAACACTTTGAAATCTATTTGTACATAACCAAGCTATCATAACTGAATTCCTCTAACTCGACCAAGCCACGCAGGTCACCAAACCCGATAATATTGCCACCAAAACATCTGTAGAGCCTCACCATATTATAATTACCCCCAAAAATACCACAACTGAGACACCCACTCTGAAAAGAACTTATGTGTATTTAAAATTATTCTTTTTACCTTTCTTATACTGAAATGTAGAATCCATAGTCATACAGAATTACCGCAAGTCCTGGCACTATCCAATGTAAATAACTGATTCTAGCGATATACAAATCCGAAAAATTTTCAATTGCCACATATACATTTTGAATCTATTAGAACCCTCTCGAGAGTCATCTACTCTGCTCAAATCTTAATTACACTAGACAAGCGACCAAACGACTTGCGACCCATTAGCACAACAACACCCAAAGAAGTAAATCCCACCTTAACGCAACCAATCAATTTCATACTCCATGCGCACTACATCCTTCACAAATAAAAACTTAATCATTCCATGATTTGCATATACTCATAAAGTACAATACAACTCGTATTTAGAAATTTCCTTACTCGAGTCATCCTCGGTCTCAACCTCTGCAAGTGATAACCGATCCACAAGTACGCCTCATACCAAAAACTAATATTTACCAAATAACCATGCGATCAAATCGTCAATAGCAGGCTCCCCCACTTAGCTCAAACCTATAAGGTAAAACATTCGATAACTCATAATACCCATACTCTATTACTGCCATAATCTCGCACCGAAATTCAATTAAATCCTTCATAAGCTCATGTGACACATGCCATATAATACCTCAAATTAGCTGCTAAGCATGCATTCATCCTCGTGATGGTCAGGTCAACTTTCTCGACCAATTCAAATTCAAATCTCAACACATATAACCTGCTGGTAGAAAAGCATCACAACATTATAGGGATCACACATCCGTAAATTACCTCCCAGGTGATAACCTGCATGCTTAGCCTCAAACTGGCATCTTTCTATACCCTTTTGCAACCACATCATACTCATCATAACGCCATCCAACCACTCACTGAGACACCAGTCCCACTCATAGAGACACCACTGGACATAGAAGTCCAAAAGCATAGGCTCACACAACTGAAACTACCGAGCTTAAGTTGTGGTCCAAACTTGTCCTCAAGTCCTCCAAACAGGCCCATCACCAAAACACAGAAAACACATCTCGTACTTCATTCATAGAATCATAAGCTGCTGATGCACAACTGATACTGAGCGTTCATATATGCATATGAGAGAGTGGAAGAAATTTCAAAGTCATACTCTTCAAGCTGAATCAATGTCGCACGATAAGGAAAGAAAGATGGAAAGTTTATCCTAAATGCCCTAGAGCCTCTCGAAGATAAGTATGGATGTCATCATACCGATCCGCAATACTCTACTAGACACTTGCTCATGACTCGTATAACCTATGAACCTAGAGCTCTGATATCAATCTATCACGACCCAAAATTCGACCAGTCGTGATGGCACCTAACCCAACCCGTTAGGTAAGCCATTTAACTACAATCCACTTTAATTAGATTTATCGAGGAAACTAAAAGATAAAATAACTAAACCTTTCTAATTTTCCCAAGGACTGGTAGTACAAATCATGATCATCTAACCGGAATACAGGTACATCTTCAATGTAAGCTCCCACCACATACCATGACTCCTGCTCCAAAATCTGCACGCAAGGTGCAGAAGTGTAGTATGAGTACAACCGACCCCATGTACCCAGTAAGTATATTGTCTAACCTCGTCGAAGTAGTGACGAGGATTTTTAGTTAAAAGGTACTCACTGTTATAACCCATACAACAAACTAATAATAGAAACAGTTATAGAGCATAACAGATAAGGGTACAATAAAACAGCTATGCGTAGCAGTGAATGATTACAAGGAGAAGTCACAATAGTAAATTCATAATTTTCCTAGTGTGAGAAATATATTCAAGATATCACATCGAATTGCACGGTAACACCTTCATGCATTTATCTCATTAAATTCATAACTTTTCTTGTGTGAGGAATTTATTCAAGATATCAAACTGAATGGCATGGTAATACCTTAGTGTACTTATCTCATTCTCACCCAATATATATGTAGATCAAATCAATTGGCATGGAAACACCCCTCATGCATTTATCTCTTTCTCACCGAGCATGAATAAATACCTTGGTGCGCGCACATGGGCTCAGGTCCCACACATATGTGCACCCATAGCGCGTGGCTATCACAATGAATTCACGCAACTAGTGCCTCAACCAAGTTTAAATAAGATACTCAATTAGCCAGGAACCTTTCACATGATCTCATCCAGTAGAAAATCACAATACACAGCATGCTCCTCATGTTGGTAGGAAATATCCATCTCAAACCGTGGTATAAACCATCAAGAACACTTTGAAATCTATTTGTACATAACCAAGCTATCATAACTGAATTCCTCTAACTCGACCAAGCCACGCAGGTCACCAAACCCAATAATATTGCCACCAAAACATCTGTAGAGCCCCACCATATTATAATTACACCCAAAAATACCACACCTGAGACACCCACTCTGAAAAGAACTTATGTGTATTTAAAATTGTTCTTTTTACCTTTCTTATACTGAAATGTAGAATCCATAGTCATACAGAATTACCGCAAGTCCTGGCACCATCCAATGTAAATAACTGATTCTAGCGATATACAAATCCGAAAAATTTTCAATTGCCACATATACATTTTGAATCTATTAGAACCCTCTCGAGAGTCATCTACTCTGCTCAAATCTTAATTACACTAGACAAGCGACCAAACGACTTGCGACCCATTAGCACAACAACACCCAAAGAAGTAAATCCCACCTTAACGCAACCAATCAATTTCATACTCCATGCGCACTACATCCTTCACAAATAAAAACTTAATCATTCCATGATTTGCATATACTCATAAAGTACAATACAACTCGTATTTAGAAATTTCCTTACTCGAGTCATCCTCGGTCTCAACCTCTGCAAGTGATAACCGATCCACAAGTACGCCTCATACCAAAAACTAATATTTACCAAATAACCATGCGATCAAATCGTCAATAGCAGGCTCCCCCACTTAGCTCAAACCTATAAGGTAAAACATTCGATAACTCATAATACCCATACTCTATTACTGCCATAATCTCGCACCGAAATTCAATTAAATCCTTCATAAGCTCATGTGACACATGCCATATAATACCTCAAATTAGCTGCTAAGCATGCATTCATCCTCGTGATGGTCAGGTCAACTTTCTCGACCAATTCAAATTCAAATCTCAACACATATAACCTGCTGGTAGAAAAGCATCACAACATTATAGGGATCACACATCCGTAAATTACCTCCCAGGTGATAACCTGCATGCTTAGCCTCAAACTGGCATCTTTCTATACCCTTTTGCAACCACATCATATCATCATAACGCTATCCAACCACTCACTGAGCCACCAGTCCCACTCATAGAGACACCACTGGACATAGAAGTCCAAAAACATAGGCTCAGACAACTGAAACTACCGAGCTTAAGTTGTGGTCCAAACATGTCCTCAAGTCCTCCAAACAGGCCCATCACAAAAACACAGAAAACACATCTCGTACTTCATTCATAGAATCATAAGCCGCTGATGCACAACTTATACTGAGCGTTCATATATGCATATGAGAGAGTGGAAGAAATTTCAAAGTCATACTCTTCAAGCTGAATCAATGTCGCACGATAAGGAAAGAAAGATGGAAAGTTTATCCTAAATGCCCTAGAGCCTCTCGAAGATAAGTATGGATGTCATCATACCGATCCGCAATACTCTACTAGACACTTGCTCATGACTCGTATAACCTATGAACCTAGAGCTCTGATATCAATCTATCACGACCCAAAATTCGACCAGTCGTGATGGCACCTAACCCAACCCGTTAGGTAAGCCATTTAACTACAATCCACTTTAATTAGATTTATCGAGGAAACTAAAAGATAAAATAACTAAACCTTTCTAATTTTCCCAAGGACTGGTAGTACAAATCATGATCATCTAACCGGAATACAGGTACATCTTCAATGTAAGCTCCCACCACATACCATGACTCCTGCTCCAAAATCTGCACGCAAGGTACAGAAGTGTAGTATGAGTACAACCGACCCCATGTACCCAGTAAGTATATTGTCTAACCTCGTCGAAGTAGTGACGAGGATTTTTAGTTAAAAGGTACTCACTGTTATAACCCATACAACAAACTAATAATAGAAACAGTTATAGAGCATAACAGATAAGGGTACAATAAAACAGCTATGCGAAGCAGTAAATGATTACAAGGAGAAGTCACAATAGTAAATTCATAATTTTCCTTGTGTGAGAAATATATTCAAGATATCACATCGAATGGCACGGTAACATCTTCATGCATTTAACTCATTAAATTCATAACTTTTCTTGTGTGAGGAATTTATTCAAGATATCAAACTGAATGGCATGGCAATACCTTAGTGTACTTATCTCATTCTCACCCAATATATATGTACATCAAATCAATTGGCATGGCAACACCCCTCATGCATTTATCTCTTTCTCACCGAGCATACATATAATAGCTAACTAGGTGGGAAACATTCCAATAACAAAAAAATAAATAAAGTGGGAGGCAGACATGAAGCAACAACAAACAAAGCAGTACATATGGACCACGAAAATAGACGAGGAAAAAGGGCATAAAAATTATGACAGCAATTAGGAAAGAAGAATATAAATTTCACTAGTTAGCATGGTAGAAGGCTTAGATGAAAATATAACAAACAAGAAGAAAATCATAATATTTGCAAGTTAAACAGATAGAAGGCATGGATAACACAACAACACTTGGGGTAGAGGACACAGAAAGAATAACAACTACAATTCACATAGAAAACATAAGTGCACAATAACAGCTCAAGATAAAGGCATGAATGTATACACAACGAAACGATATCACAATATATTGTATGTCTCTTGTCCTTGCATGCACGGGGACACCTTTCGTGCCATGAACATATGATAATATAAAAATAATGGCACCGCATCACCCTTCGTTCTTTTACTCTTATCCTCACATGATAATGTAAAAGAAATGGCATGATATTATCCTTCGTGCATAACAATGAATATGAATGGCACGAAATGACCCTTCGTACTTTATACTTTTCCTCACATAATAATATATACGAAATGGCACGGCATCACCCTTCGTGATTTACACTCTCCCTCACACGATAATGTATATGAAATGGCATGGCATCACCCTTCATGATTTACACTCTTCCAATTGAACATCAATCACGACTTTCAAATCAATAACAATTCAATAAATCTCAAGTACTTTATTATTCAAGTATTTCAACAAGTCTCAAAAATGATCTTCCACTCAAGTATAGAATTCAAAATCTCAATAATAACATTTGTAGCGTCGTATTTATGATTAAGTATAATAACGACCGGATTTAGTACATCAATAATTTCACAAAAGTGCATGAAGTTTTAATCAAATTATAATAAGCCAAATCATGGTTTCTAGAATTTAATATCATATTCATAGAAATGTAGAAGTCAAAAAAGACATGAAACCAGAGTGTCACATAATTCTACAAAGCACAATAAGTCGTATAATTTACCCCTGTGCATGATTAACCCTGGCATATGCATATATGCTCGTCACCTCATATATGTATCACCTCCGCATGTAGTAAACAATGGTAATTAGTAGAAAAGATTTTCTCAACAAAGTTTGGAAAAACACATACCTCAAACAAGCTAATTCGATACACTGGGAACACATCGCGCTCAAATCATCCTCCGAATGGCTCGAAACTAGCCAAAAGCAACTCAATTACATCAATTAACACTTAAAGAACAATTCCAAATAATAAAGGTCAAATTTATAATTACAACCTCGAAGTCAACCAAAAGTCAACATTGGGGCCCACGTCTCAGAATCCGACAAAATTCACGGAATCCGAACACCCATTCTGATACGAGTCAAATACGCAAAAGTCCAACTTGGTCAACTACTCCAACTTAACACTTAAATCATGAAACTCATTCCCCCAAATAAATTCTAAAGTACTTGAAAACCAAAACAATGATTCAAATAGTCACAATGCATTATACGAAGCTACTCAATACTTCAAATAATTATACAAAGCGCAATTGCTCAAAACGACCAGTCGGATCATTACACCATCCTAGCAGGAAGGGCATAATATCTGGCCTGGCCTCCCTCTCTAGGGTGACCTCTACCTGCTCGACCTCCTGGATGTGCTGGTGGAGTGGTAGCTGGTGTCGTAACCATAGCTGGAGGACCCGGTAGAGCACGCGGTGCCTGAGTGGTCTGTGGAGGTGTACCCCTCCTGAGTTTGGGGCAATCCCTCACCATATGACGAGTGTCACCACACTCAAAACAAGCTCTCAGAGGATGTGGCTATTGTGGTTGGCTCGGGCCTGATCGGCTAGACTGACCGCTGAAAGCACCCCGTGCAGGAGGTACACTAGATAATGGCGGTGCATAATAGGGAGCCTGGGGCCTAGGAGTGGCCGAAGTACCACTGGCAACTGGAAGTGTTGAATGAACAGGGCAACTCCCATAGCCCCTACCCTGACGAGCTGCAGATGGGGAACGAGTACCACTATATGTGCTAGACTCACAAGACCTCTTGGCCTCTCTCTCCCGAGTCAGCATACCCTCCAATCTCCTAGCAATCCCCACTACCTGTTGGTATGCAGTGTCCATCTCCAACTCTCGGGCCATGCTAAATCTGATACTGGGGTTGAGCCCCTCGATAAATCGACGAACCCTCTCTCGAACAGTAGCAACCAAGGCTAGTGCATGCCTAGCCAAATCACTGAATCGGACCACATACTCCAACACGATCATAGATACCTGGCGCAACTGCTCAAACTCTGTGCTCCATGCATCTCTGAGACTCTAAGGGACATACTCCCTCAAGCACATATCTGAGAGCTGAGTCTAAGTGAGTGAAGCTGCCTCGGCCGGACTACCCAACTCGTATGCTCGCCACCACTGATAGGCCGCTCCACTAAGCTGGAACATAGTGAAAGAAACCCCACTGGACTCTGCAACACCTATAGTAGGAGGGTGGTACTTCTTGTACCTCTCGAGCCTGAGCTCCTCCTCCTCAGAAATTGTTGCCCTAACCTCGGGCTGAACTGGGGCTATCGGCTAGATTTGTATGACTTCTGGGACCTGGTCGACCTAGACCCACTGCTGTGGGGTACAGGCATCGGGAGTTTGTGCTCCTCCATCGGCCTGAGATTTGGCAGGAGCAAGTGGTATCAACCTGCATGAGCCAAAGTGCTGAACATGCTCAGAAACTAGGCGAGAGTCTCCTAGAGGGCTGGTGCAGTAACATGCATCTCAGGTGCCTGCCCTCTAACTGGAGCTACTGGTGGTTCCTCAGTAGCAGCTCGTGCTGATGCTATGGCTGCACCACATGGTCATCTTGCCTCTACCCCGGTCCCGACCTCTTGCGACTGTTGCAAGGGGCGTGGGTGTCTGGTCATCTGATCAAGCGGTACATGTCCTCACCATCCGTGAGAGAATAGAAATACATGAATTTAGAGTCCGAAGTCAACATCTTGCATGATAAGAAATCAAAGAAGTGAAGCTTTTCCTAACTGTTCCATAGCCTCCCGAAGATAAGTACAGACATCTCCGTACCAATCTGCGAGACTCTACTAAACCTGCTTGTGACTCATAACAACTATGAACCTAGAGCTCTGATACCAACTTATCACGACCCCAAATTCCCTCCGTAGGATGTCGTGATGGCTCCTAGTCTCTAAGACTAGGTAAGCCTAACAATTATGCGGAATAACTGAATATAAAGATGAAACTCAAACCTTAACATCTGAAATAAATAAAAACTACAATTCAAAATAGTTACAACTCCAAAAACCCAGTAGAAATAAGTCACAAGCTCTAAATAGAAATGCTAAATATCTCTATACATCGAAGTCTAATAAGAATAAGGAAAACAACATAATAAAGATAGAGGGGGACTCCGAGGTCTGCGGACGCTGGAAGATATACCTTGCAGTCTCCACGCACAGGCTAGCTCACTAGTACCTGGCATGGTAGGAAGTACCTGGATCTGCACAAAAAGATGTGCAAAAGCATAGTATGAGTATACCACAACGGTACCCAGTAAGAGCCAAGCCTAACCTCAATAGAGTAGTGACGAGGTCACGTCAGGGCCCTACTGGAAATAATAGGAAAAATAGGGCGGAAGATATAATAATGTGATGACTGACAGAGAAGTGTAACAATAGAAATTCACAGAAGATAACAGCACGGGATTCAAGAAGACAACTACAAAACGTAACGAAAGAAGAATCTTACAAGTTAAGAAACAACAACGACAACAACAACAATAAAACAAATAGAGTTAAACAACAGGGGCACTCCCGAGGTACCACCACGTAATCCCAAAAAATGTCTCACAACGGCACGACAGAAACCTCGTGCAAATAATGATAACTGCACGGTAGAAACCTCATACAATAATAACGCTCCGCACGACAAAAACCTCATGCCACAATAACACTCCGCACAACAGAAACCTCATGCCACAATAACACTCCGCACGGCAGAAACCTCGTTCCACAACCTAACAATTATCTCAACAAAAATCACAAAAACAACACATAACAAATGGAACAATGAAATTACAAGAAGGAATCCTACAGTTAAAGAATGAATACGAATTTAAAGAAAGAAGGTAATTCAACTAAGCATGTTGCATAAATAGACATGTGACATTAGGCTAAACATGATGACTACACATGATATAGTAACTCAATTAAGGGAATAAAAAGGAACTATTTAGCAAAAACTGGATTTTCAACATTTAACCCGAGTACGCACTCGTCACCTCGCGTACACGGCCTTCATGTATTGCAAATACCACAACAGTACATAATCCAAAGGGGAATTCTCCCCCCATCCCCCTCCCCCCCAAGGTTAGACAAGTCACTTACCTCAAACCTCGCTCAATCAATCAATAAGAAGACCTTTCCCACAATTTTCCAACTTCGATCATCTCGAATCTAGCCAAAACAATTACATAGTATAAATATAACTATAAGAAACTAATTTAAATAATGAAACTACGACTTTAGTAAAGAATTGAAAAATAGCTCCAAAAAGTCACCCCGGGAACACGTCTCGAAACCTGACCAAAATTAAAACATCCAAACACCCATTCGATATCAAGTCCAACCATAGAAGGAGTAGTCAAATCCGACCTCAAATCGCCTTTCAAATCTTCAAATTTTAGCCTAAGAAGTCTTTTCCAAATTTTCCCCAATTTCCAACCAAAAACACTGATTAAATGAAGAAAACAACAACAGATGAGTGGGAATTAATTAAAAAAATGAGTCAAGAATCCTTACCCAAATGATTTCCTTGCAAAACCCTTGAAAATTCACCATAAACCGAGCTCTCTAGGTCCAAAAATGGATAATTAAGTCAACCCTCGAATTTAGCCCTTTTTTGCCTAGCGATTTCGCATCTACGAGCTCTCAGTTGCACCTGCGATGCCGCACCTGCAGCAAAACCCCCGCAGGTGCGGGTTCCACTTATGGCTAGGATGTCCGCTTCTACGGACTAGGGCTCGCACCTTCGAGCCCGCTTTTGGGATCTCACTTCCGCATCTGCGGACGCGCAGATGCGGCTCTCACCTTGCACCTGCGATCCCAGCTGGGCCAAGCCAGCTTTGCTCCTACGGCCAAATGCTCGCTTTTTCGAGTCCGCACCTGCGGCCAACCCCACAGCAGGTGCGATGACACCAGCAACAGGGAGCTTCAGCACTTGCACAAATCCAAAATTTGTTCCGGATTCAATCCGAATCACACCCGGGGCCCCTGGGACCCCGTCCGAATATACCAACAAGTCCCAAAACCTCATACGAACTAAGTCAAGCTTTCAAATCACATCAAACAATGCTAAAAACACGAATTGCACATTGATTAAAGCCTAATGAACTTTAGAACTTCAAACTCTTACGTCTGATGTCGAAACCTATCAAATCAAGTCCAATTGACCTCAAATTTTGCACACAAGTCACAATTGACATTACAGACCTAATCCAGCTTCCGGAATCGAAATTCAACCCCGATATCAAAAAGTCCACTTCCGGTCAAACTTTCCAAAAATCATCCAACTTTCCAACTTTCGCCGATTGACGTTGAAATGACCTACGGACCTCCAAATCAACATCCAGACATGCTCCTAAGACCAAAATCACCATACGGAGCTATAGGGATCGTCGAAACTCCATTCTGGAGTCGTCTTCACACAATTCAAACTACGGTAAATTTCTAGAACTTAAACTTTCAATTTAGGAACTATGTATCCCATTTCACTCCGAAACCAAACAACAAACCTCCCGGTAAGTCACATAACCATAAAATGCAATAGAGGGAGCAATAAATAGGGGTTCAGGGCTAATACTCTCAAAATGACCGTCCGGGTCGTTATATAGAGTAGCATTCGCGTAACTTTAAACAAGTTGGAAAAAAATTTCCCTCTTGGTTTTTTTGACTTGATGGAACATCTTCCAATTCACCTTGCACAAGAGGCATGGCTTGGAGGGCCAGTTCAATGCAGATGGATATATCCATTTGAGAGGTAATTAATGACTATTAATCATTAATCTTTATTTGTTTCTTTTTAACATTATTCCATCTAAAAATAATGGTAATATGCAGTATTATCGGCAAATGTAAGCGCACTGTCGAAAATAGATCTAGGATTGAAGGATCGATTTGTGAGGCATATGTGGCTAGAGAAACTTCTTATTTTTGTTCATATTATTTTGAACATGATATGCCATGTTTGAGAAATAGACCTGATCGGCATGACGATGGAGGCATTGATCCTTCGTATCCACCATTTTCCATATTCGATCAACCAGGTAAAGGCGATCCAAAACGTAGTTCAAACCAACTTTTGAGTGAGATGGAACTAAAGTCAGCTACAACAAATGTGATTTTGAATTGCCCAGAGGTCCAACCTTACTATAAGTAAGTATACATTTATATTACCAACATATATTAAAGATTCATCATCGTTTTAACTAATGAATGTTTCTATTTTGTCGGACAGTTGGTTTGTGAGTACACATGGGCAAGAGCTTGTTTATCCAAAGTTTTTAGAATGGTTTAAAGAATTTGTAAGTGTTACTTAATATTAAACATGGTCTTATTAATGGTAAATTATAATAAGTTATATGTATTTAAATAATTCTAAATTACTTTACCCTTTATAGGTTTATAATCTAGTTAATGACGTAAATGACCAAGTTTTGCAAGATATAGCTTGGGGACCTGATCTTAGAGTAAAAAAGATATCTAAGTATTGTATCAATAGGTGCTAGTTTTTTACAGAAGAATGGTCTAAGGGTAAGAAAACAAATAATAGTGGTGTGCATGTGAAAGCCGATGGGGATATTGATTATTATGATGTGTTGTAAGAGATCATAGATCTTGAGTATATAGTGGGTTGGCCGAAGAAAACATTAGTACTCTTTTGGTGTAAGTGGTATGATCCAACACCAAATAGAGGTACGAAGGTGCATTCTCAAAATAAAATTGTTGAAATAAAGCACATAGGGAGGTATAGACTCTATGACCCATTTATTATTGCACAAAATGTGAAACAAGTGCATTATGTACCTTATCATTTGTGCAAGAATAAGTCCGCATGGCGGGTAGTGATCAAATCTAAGCCACTGGGTAGAGTTGAAGTCGAGGATGCATTGGATGTAGCGTACCAAAATGACACTTCAAGTATTGAAATAGTAGTGGATGATGAATTAGCTGATGAATTACAAGATAACAACGGTCTATACGAAAAATTCGATCCTTCGGTCCTAAGATCAATTTTAACTGAGCATGGTGAGGGAACATCAGTGGAAATGAGGATAATGAATTATATGATGAAAATGAAACAAGCGATGAAGAATTATATGACGAAGAAAATGAATATGAAACAAGTGATGAGGATTAAGCTATTTGTGTGTTTTATGACTTGTTCTGTATTTATATGTTATAATGTGCTTCATTGTAATATGTAATAAAATTACTTTATATTATTAATGACATCTTCGTTTTTTATGTTTATATTGCTATATTTATTATGTATACTTTATGTTTATATTTGTTATGTTAAATGTTTTTACATGTAAATATTTTATATTCATTACACAGATGGATTCTCACGGTAAAGAAATAAAAAAAATCTAAGAAGAAAAAATACACTTTACCTAGACCAAGTCAGCTTCCTCCACCTATACAAAATAGGAGCCCTCCTCCTATGCCTCCTCATCCTTCCATGCCAGCTTCACAGTCATCTGACTTTTTTAAAGTCCCTCCCCCGTCTAGATCGCTTCAGTATTACTCCATGCCTTCTAATGGTGGCTCAGCTCTAACCACTATTAATTTTATACCCACGCCTCATTTCCCAGCTTCTTCCCCGCATGATCCTGCTAGTCAGTTCGGTGGCTCACCACCGATTTCATCCCCGAGCCATCATAGTAGCCAACATCGTGGTTCATCTTTTGTGCCTCATATATCGCCCACTCAATTATCATCTCCATAATCATCCACTCCAAGTATATCTAACATGGATATTGGAGGCTCTCACATAGCTTCATCCCCATCTACCAGTACTTCTATAGTTGTTGGTACCATGAGACAGTGTACTGGAGGGACTGTACAATACGATCATCTTCATCGGCTGATTATCGTTCCCCATGGTGACGGGTGAGTTTTCCTTCAATTTCCTTTTACAATCTTTCAAAAATATTTTGCATATAATGAATTTAATGACATTTTTATATGTTAAATTAAATGTAGGTTTTTGCCATCCTTTTAGACCGCGCATATGGTGATGGAATCTATGAAGCCATTTTTTCATGTACCGTGGAATTCCTGGAGACAGATACCGTACCAGATCAGAATGAATAGGTGGCAAAAATTTAAGATAAGAATAAATTAATTTTTATTAATACTTATCCTTATTCGTCTAATATTATTTATTCAATTTTGCAGGTTAGGTGCATATGGCAGCCTGCACTTAAAAATCTGGTGAATGAGAACTTCGAGAAGAGAGCACAGAAGCGGATAACAGATTCACATCATGTTGCTAGGAGAGGTGGCACCAGACCTGATTGGATAAGTGAAGATGTATGGAATCAGCTCTTGAAGAAGCGGAAAACCCCTGAGTGGAAGAAGAAGAGAGCATGCATAGTTAAATAGAGCTTCTACTGAGGGTAGAGTGTTGCATACTAGAGGTTCTATTAGCTTTGCAGCCCATCGTTTGAGAATGGTAATGTCATTAAAAAATATTTTTAGTTTTACAAGTATGCAAATTGAACACACATATATATATATATATATCTAAATATATATATATCTAACTACTACTTAATTTTCAGGAAAAGGAATGTTGGCGGAGACCCACAAGAAGAAGAAGAAGGACGGCACAAGAGAATGATGGGTCGAACCGCGTGCTTCAGAGACATTTGTATGATCCTAACACCAACACTATATTATTTTTCCCTCTTGGTTTGTTTTATTTATGTAACATGTATTATTCTTATTTCAGGACAAGTATCATATAGATCTTGATGCATGGCGACAAACTCAGCCTGCAAGAACTCAGCTGGCCCCGGAGGATATGACTGCAATTTGGACACAGGCGGCTGTGGCGTGAATAAAGGTATAAATATTATGTAATTATCTATTTTGGTATTAGTTTGCAAGTTACATGTTTGTTTTCTTACTTCTTTTACTTTCTTTTCTTTATTTCTTGTGAAAATAATAAATAAAGGTCGAGTCTATAAGATTCGAGTACAAACCATCCTCCAGTCGTCCACCAGTAGCATTATTCACTGGGCATCAGTTTCCAAAGAAGATATGGAAGCTATGCGTCCAAAAGTAGATCAAATGTCGCAAGAATTTCAAGCAACTCAGGCTTTGTTCCAAAAATTATTAAAAAACAAAAGCAAGAAAGGCAGTCAAGCTGTAATGGAGTTTGAGTATGAGTCTGAGGAGGAGACTGAGTCTGACTAGGCTATTTGAATATTTTAGAGTTGAAGTTAGAGACATGTTTAATTTATGTTGTTTGATAGTTGGTTGTTTGATTAGTTGGTTGAATTGTTATAAATATTACTGCTCGTTTTGTAGTAAATATTGGATTTAGATTATTATACTAGCTTGTCACGATCCAAAATCTCACCATAGGCGTCGTGATGGAACTTAGTCTCTAATACTAGGTAAGCCGATTACAATTTCATTTCGAGTCATTTTTTTTTAAACATATAATTTAATACAAGTGTCGAACCAAAAGCGGAAACACATATAACAACCTCCCAATACTGGTAATACTGAGTCACAAACTCCAACTGAATATATGGAATGATCTCGAGAACCGAATATACAATACAGTTCAAATAAGAAATTAACAGTACAATAAAAATGGAAAGACTCCAAGGGACTACGGCGACCAAGCAGCTCTACCTTAAGTCCTTGCGATCACACTATAACTTTGTCTGAGTCCGATATCTCCAATACCTGGCTCTGCACAAAAATGTGCAGAAGTGTAGTATGAGTACACCACAGTCGGTACCCAGTAAGTATCAAGACTAACCTCGGTGGAGTAGTGACGAGGTACAATCAAGACATTCACTAGTCAAATAACCTGGGCAATATAGCAGTATACAATAGTACTGGAAAACAACTAGCAGTGATAGCAACAAAAATCAACCAGTGATATAAACAACAAGGCTACAAGAACACCATAATTATTACTCAAATGAATAAGGAACACAAGTACAACCAATTAAAGAAGTCCTTCAAATATAAATCTTTCACATATAATTCTTTCGAATAAATACCTTCCGAATATATTTCTTTCAAATAAATATCTTTCAAATATAAAATTCTTTCACATAAATATCTTTCGAATATACTTCTTTCAAATAAATATCTTTCAAATATAATTCTTTCAAATAAATATCTTTCGAATATACTTCTTTCAAATAAAAGTCACTTCGTGACACCTCATTTCATAATCATAAAATACGGGTCTCAGCCCACTTTCATATTTTTCGTAACATGGGTCCCAGCCCACTTTCATATTTCCACGGCACCTCGTGCCCACATTTCATATATGTTGCGGCGTGCAACCCGATCCCATATAACATTAATCATACCTGTTGCGGCGTGCAACCCAATCCCATATAACATAATCTACCCGGAAATAGCCACAGGCTCACGATTTCAATATAGATTAGACTATTATCAAGTTTATCGAAACAACAAGACAAGTTGCACAAGATATAAGAATAAATACAAGGAAAATCACAACATTACATGAAAATTACCAACGCAATAACCCCACATCATCACATATCATCCCTAACAATAACCACCCTTATCTCTCCTATAGCCACCATTATCACTCCAATAATTGCCTCCCTTATCCCTCCGCCCTGACAATATCAGTAGCCACCCTTATCGCTCCTATAGCCACCTTTTTCGCTCCTATAGCCACCTTTTTCGCTCTATTTAATAGTCACCCTTATCACTCCGCTCAGATAATATTCCAACACACATGACCACAGTGAAATGCCACCCTTATACCCACACAATATTAACAGTGGAATGCCACCCTTATGTCCTCATAATAATAACTCAAATCACACAACAATTCACACATAACATTATAACGACAACACAACACAATAAATTCATATCACAAATTGCCCAATGGTCACAACAAATTCCAAAGATATAACAACGCCTTCTTAAATCCAAATTTTGATAAATAGAGATGGAAGAGTAACTCAACATAGGACAACGCCTTCTTAAATCAAAATTTTGATAAATATATTAACGCCTCAATTTAAACTTATTTAATAATTATTTGCATATGGAAAATCCATAATGAAATTAATTCTAAGAAATATAATTCAATAAACACACGAAATTCACATAAAAATCCAAGTGGCGATCACCCCAAATTATCATATAAAATACAAACTCGACAAACAAGGAATGAGGCATGGTAAATCAAGGATTTGCTAAGTTCCAACAATTTTCCAATTTAATATATAAGGGTGTCTACGAATTTTAACCGATATAATTTTGCTCATATAAACCAAGTGCGTACTCGTCACCTTGCGTACACGGCTTTCAATCACACAACTTCCACATAAGACTCAATGCCTAAGGGGTAATTACCTCACTCAAGGTTAGGCAAGATACTTACCTTTTTGAAGTTATGCCGATATTACAAAATAGCCTTCTTGCTTGAATTGACCTCCAGACAGCTCAAATCAATCCAAATTAATTTATAACTTCATTAAAATTTATCGGAAACAATTCCGTATAATAAGCCGTCAACTTAAAAGTTTATTCTAAAAGGTCAATGCAGGGCCCGCCTCTCGGAACTCGACATTTTTACGAAATTCGAACATCCATTGCGATATGAGTTCAACCATACCAATTTTATTAAATTCCGAAAACGAATCGATCTCCAAATCCTCAATTTAAGATACAGACAATTTCTATAATTTTCAACCCAATTCACTAATTTCATGATAAAAACAACAATAGATTCATGTATTTTAACCAAAATCAAGTTAGGAATTCTTACCCCAATATTTTCCTTGAATAACTCTCGAACAAATCGCCTCACCCGAGCTTCCTTCATCCAAAAATGGAAGAATGAGACGAAGTCTCATTTTTGGACTTTATTCTGCGGCCGATGGGTTTGTTCTTCACATTCGCGACCCTCCCCTCATGTTCGCGATGAACAAATTTCTCAACAGCTATTTCCAGACTCTTCCCCGACAGCCTCTAGTAGAATGGTCATATGTTTTTGTACATAACACCAAATGACAAATGATATAACTTTCTGAAAACTACACATCAAGGGCTACAACTTTAATGTTTTGATTATTTCTCAATTCTTTAAAGATTGTGAGATATAAGGTTTTAAAGTCATCCCTGTGCAACAGAAATTTCTTCTTCGCGATTTTCAAACTCTTCCCGGATAGCCTGTAGTTTATCCATCATAACTTTTTGTACACAACTCTAAATTCCAAATGGTTTAACTTTCTGAAAACTAGACACAAAGGACTACAACATTCGTTTGGATTATCTCCAAATTCCTAATAGATTGGAAGAGATAAGCTACCGAAGTCGGGTGACGGACAGCAGGATTTCCTTCTTCGCGAATGCGAAGAACAAAATCCCAGAAGCCAAATCCTTCTTCGCGAACACGAGAGAGACCTTGAGAATGCGAAGAACAACACCAGACATCAGAAAATCAAAATCCAAAGTAGCCCAAAATGATCTGACACACACCCGAGGCCCCCGGGACCCCAACCGAATATACCAACAAGTCCTAAAACACGATACGAACTTAGTCGAGGCCTCAAATCACATCAAACAACACCGAAACTATGAATCGCACCTCGAATCAAACTTATGAGTTTATGAAATTTCAAAATTATATAACTTATGCCGAAATATATCAAATCAATCTGGAATGACCCCAAATTTTGCACACGAGTCCTAAATGACATAATGGAATTGTTCCAGTTTTCGGAATTGGATTTCGACCTCGATATCAATAAAGTCAACTCCCGGTCAAACTTTTTAAAAATCTTCCATTTTCCAACTTTCGCCAAAATGCATCAAATTGTCCTACGGACTTCCAAATTTAAATCCCGACATATGCCTAAGTACGAAATCATCATACGAAGCTATTGACATCATCAAAATCCTATTCTGGAGTCATTTGCTCAAAAGTCAATCTCTGGTCAACGCTTTTCATTTAAGCTTCAAAAATAAGAATTGTACTTTAAATTTAATCCAGAATCATCCGAAAACTAAACTCGACCACACACGCAGGTCATAATACACATCACAAAGCTGATCGGGGCCTTAAGTCACTGAACGAGATGCTAATTCACAAAACGACAAGTCGGGTCGTTACATAGGTGTTTGGTTGGTTGTTAGGTGTTTGGTTGGTTGTTAGGTGTTTGTTTGGTTATTAGATGTTTCTTTGGCTATTTTATTTGGTAGGTGGTGTAATTACAAATACAGCAGAATTCTGCTAAACATTTCCCATATTTGCAACTAAATCAGTCGCAAATTACACCATAAATTACCTAGCTTTGCCGCTGATTCAGTCGCAAATTGAGTATTTCTAAATTTTTTAATTAATTAATACTCAATATGTACGACTGTTTCAGTCGAAATAATTAATTAAAAATTATTATTATTATTTAATTTTCCGACTAAATCAGTCGAAACTTTTAATTTGTATATATTTTTTTAATTCTGGTCAGCGACTGAATTAGTCGCAAATTTAACGACCAATTCGATCGCAAATGGCTTAAATTCAAATGTCCCTGTATTTTTTAGTTTGCGACTGAATCTATTGCAAATTTTTGACTGATTCTGTCGCAAATATATTGCGACCACGTGTTTTCTGACAGACACTTTTCAGTCGAAAATTTGTCAGAAAAACACGATTTCCGACTGATTTGACGGTCGCAAATTTGTTGTTTTTTAGAAGTGTATTTTGTCGGGTTTCGAGGCGTGTGCCAGTGGTTGACTTTTTGAATTTGGTTAAAGAATTTAGCTTTATCATATGGGATCGATTCCTATAGTTTATATTGACTACATTAAGTTGTTTGAGACTAGATTGGAGTCGTTCGGAGGCCGATTCACGAGGCTAGGGTTTGTTGGAGCATTGAGTTGCGCACTTTGAGGTAAGTAACACTTCTAAACTTTGTACCGAAGGTATGAATCCCTAGAATACATGTATATGGTTGGTGTTGGGGTGACGCACATGCTAGGTGATGGGTGTGCACCGTGGTAATTATGATTCGGTTGATTTGGTGGTACTGTGTAGTTATCTAGTCTTGTTTTATCCGTGTAATTCCTACGTGTTAGAGTAATTAATCTGTGATTCATGTTAGAAATCATATTTAGGCTATGTGCTTAAACTATAATTATATTGGGACCCACTGAGGTTATTTCTACTGTTGAGTGATTTGCTTAAACTGCAATTATGTACTCAATCATATTTATTGATGTGCATATCATATCTCAATCTTTGTTATCATTTACTATTACATCATGTTATCATTGTTTGGGCTGAGTGGTATGTGCTTTGTAAGCCCGTGAGACTAGAGAGATTGATGACTGAGTTGGAGCCTGAGAGCCCGATTGTGAGTGATATTGTGGATCGGGTTGCACGTCGCAGCAGGCCATATTGGCTTTATATCTATTATTATTATTATGGATCGGGCTGCAAGCCGCGACATGCCTTATTGGCATATTTATTATTGTGGATCGTGATGCACGCTGCTGCAGGCCTTATAGGCTTTGTATTAGTGCTTGGGCAGGATCCGCCCTTCCGGAGTCTAACATACCAGTAGTGAGCGCAGGCACAGTGATTTATATACACGTGTTTTGGTGAGGGGCATTGATGCCAGGCACTCGTACAGTGCTGGGTGATTGTGTGTGATGAGTGGGAAATGAGATAGACAGATTGAGTACCCTGAGAGTGTGAGTACTTGGTATTATATCTGTGATACATTACATTTGACATGCATATTTGACATGTAGGCATAGAGTTGTAACATTCCTCATGCTAGCAGTACTTGGCATATTTTATTAGTGTTGAGCTTAAATTGTTGAACTTGAAAGCATGCCTAAATTTCTGTACTGTGAACGATCTGAATACAGAAGTTTCTCTGAGTTAATACTATCATTATCTGGTTATATCTATGTTGTCATTATTTGATTTGGACTATATGCTTCTGAGCTCATCACTGCTTTCAGCCCAATGTTAGTCCTATTATTTATTGAGTATATTGGGTCGGTTGTACTCATACTACACTCTGCACTTCGTGTGCAGATCCAGGTATATCTGGACGCGGTGATTGCTAGAGTGGTGATAGTACTTGTTCAGAGACTTCGAGGTAGTTGTTATGACACCCGCAAACCTTGACTCTTCTCTCTTTCAGTTTATTTCAGTACTGTTCTATTTTCTCAGACAGTTGTACTAGAGTTTTATACTATCTTGACACTTAGTAGCTTATGTACTCGGTGACACTAGGATTTTGGGATTGTTGTAGATGAGTTACAGTTGTTTTATCAGTTATCCATGAGATTTTCCACTATTGAGCTAATTGAATCTTGTTTTTAATTTAAATGCATAGTTGTTATGTGATTGTCGGCTTGCCTAGTAATGTGTTAGGCACCGTCATGACAGGTTGGGATTTTGGATCGTGACAACGTTGCACCTAACATGTTAATCAATGCCTCTGTGGTTATTTGGCGATTTGGTTGCCATAATGGGATTATTTGAGTTGAGTTGACATTTAATGTTTTGTTGAGTTATTGGTAGCTTAACATACCGATGTAAAAAGAAAATTTTCATCATGCATTAATACATTTGATTCTCGAAAGGTTCTCTTGAACGTGTTATTTGGTAATTGGTACGAAATCAGATCATGTTGGGAACCTTTACTATTGATACTCTTTATTTCGTAACTGTCTATCTGGAATATTTTGTTCTATGTTATACATGTTATTGAGCTGCACAGGTCCTGGAAAGTAAGTAAATTTTGACTTAAAAATCTTGTCACTATTTCTCTGAGGTTAGTCAAGATACATACTTAGTACATGGGGTCGGTTGTACTCATATTATACTTCTGCACCTTGCGTTCAGATTTTGGCGCTGAGTAGCCATGAAGACGAAGGTTTGCATTGGAGACGTACCAACGTGCCGGATTTGTTCATGGTAGCTTATGATTTCAGTTTATGTAACTTTCAAACAAATATTGTATTTATTCCTTTCACCAGCTTGTAAATCTAAATCATAGTGGCTCATGACTTGCACTATAAGTCCTGGGGATAATTGTAATAAATTTGTTGCAGTATTATTAATATACTGTTGATTTCTCATTGTAGTAGTAACTTATATGGTTTGGCTTACCTAGTAGGTTGGGTTAGGTGCCATCACAACTTGATGGGGTTTTGGGTCATGACAAGTTGGTATCAGAGCTCTAGGTTCATCGGTTCTACAAGTCATGAGCAAGTGTCTTGTACAGTCTTCCGTATCGGTATGCTTACTTCCATACTTATCTTCGAGAGGCTACAGGGCATATAGGAAACTTCACATTTTTATTTCCTTATCGTGCGACCTTGATTCAGCTTGAAGCCTAATCTCCAAATTCTTTCTCTTCGACTCGTGTGCGATATTGTGTACTCGGTATCAGTTATGCACCGATGGCTCGTGATGCTGCAGATAGACTACGAAGGGTTGTGGATGATTGATTATCCTCTAGATGTTTTGTCTAGACCTAGATGCAAATGTGTTGGTAGATCTTTCAGTTGTTCATTTATGGAATGAAGCGGATTCTTATATTTAGTTGATGAGTGCAGACTCTGGAAGATCGACTACATAGTGGTTGTGACTGTAGTAGGGCCATAGAAAGGTGTTAATCGGAGGATAAGAAGGTAGGTTATCTTCTGCAAGAAGATTTAAGGTTGTGTGGTTCGTAAGAGGATGAGTATGCACTTGGCAGAGTCTTTGGAGTGTTTTTTGACTGGTGTTACATGAGTTTATGAAGTATTCAGTTGGTTAGCAGTGCGAGGTCAGGGCGGTTATGAAGGAAGGATACTATGGGTAATAAATGATGTGTTCTATGGCCTCGCATCAAGTGGAAGAGTCTGCTATCGACAATCGGATCGCATGGTCATGTGTCATAAAGGTTTCTGGATTAAGGGATACTTCTGGGTTAGTTATGACTTGAAGAGAATGACTTCGAGGGTAACTCGAGCAAGGAGACTGTGGGGTGCATGATTTACTATACTCTATGGGTACACGGGAGTCTTGCAATGATTCAGGTGCATTCACTGTGGATGAAGAGTGCAAGAAAAAAGGAATCGCTTGGTTGCTTCTTTTGCTGTTCATATTCTGGTGGGGCACAGGTTGTTCAGTGCGTTTTGGCTGCGCATCGGAGATTGGAGTGGAGTGAATGACTATCGAAAAGGTCCTAATAGGTTTAAGATTCATCATATGTGGTGCTTAAGGATTTTTCGGATTTGTGTATGGCTAGGATTTGAGATCTGTACTAGATGGTGTCTAGACTTGCAGTACTTCTATATCATTATTGACTCTACATGGCAGTATTATGTCAATCCACATTGTTCGTGGAGAGATGGATCAACCGATCGAGTTTGTGATCGGACTCCATGCCTCTTGTATGCTGTGATGATCGGAGGCTAATGATCTCCCAACCAAAAACGTTAATTTCTTATTTTGAAAATTGTTACGTTTTAACTTGACATTTGGATACCATTGGTTGTTACTGGTTGCTTTCATGATTTTTCCTATGTTATATTGGCATTCTATTTCATGAGAGGATATATAGTTTTACATACTAGTACTATTCCATATGTACTAACGTCCCTTTTGCCGGAGGCGCTGCATCTTTAATGGATGCAGGTGGTTCGTCAGCGGACAACTTTGATCCTCATTAGCAGTTACTCATTTGCAATTTCCAAAACTATTATAAGTTCATAGTTACGAGGGAAAACATGTTTGCCAAATACCAACACTTCTAATTCATTACCCAACATCGAACACCACCCACAACATGTTTACGGAGCCTCTAAGTATAACAGAAGAGTAATACGGGAGTATCGGCGACAAGGCACCGACTATACCTCAAAACACAATGTACGACGTCAAGTAACATGAGGCCCAGAATATAATAGGGCTCACCAAAACCACTATGCACGCGACATGGCATCCGATCTCCACCCGATCGGCTAGGCCGTCTTCCCACATATGTCGTGTGGGTTGACTTATAATCCATAGCTAACATCAATCTCATCCAATTAAGGGGAACAATCTCATCACATCAATCTCATCCCAATCAAGGAGAATATCTCAATCCACTCCTACACCAGCACGTGTAGTTTCGGGTGTGGGTCGTAACAACCCACCCTTCCTCGGCTCGCTAATGATAATCACAAAAAACATTTGCTTTTGCACAAAATGGAAATAGGAATACAAACACATTTACCTCATAACCTTTCACACCATATATTGCTTCATTAGTACTTTCAACCACTCACAACATCATTATTTCATTGGCTCTCTTGGCCATTCATATGATTCTTCATTCATGGAACGATAGTCGTATCTCATATTCCACACTTTCATTTCTTTACTTTCAAGGATCATCATCATAGACATCAACATATAGAATGTTCCAAAAATTATAACTTTAAATTCATTAGTAATGAAGGCTTTAAACACAATGGGTTTCTTTCCAAAGAATGGAGCAAAATGACTTGCAATCGCAGTACAAGTTAAAAATCATAAACGCGTAATACACCATTTCTGTTTCAAATACTTCTCTAAAAGGAAATGCACAGTTTCAAATCATGGGTAAATAAGTACTCAAAACACATTGGAAACGCATACACAAGAGATCATGGTGATTTACGATTGAAACATAGATTCAAATCAAATGCACTAGTTACAATGACCATGGCCACGTTTTATATCTCACTCTCACTTCTCTCACTAACAAACATCATCATAGGTTATCAACATATCAGGGCATTTTCAAATAGAGATTTGATATGTATATGAGTTTATGAGTCTTGAGCACATTGGGTTTTCTTTCCAAGTTAAGCATAATAGACTTTCATTTGAAACACTAATTGAAGTCATAACATTTTAATACATAAACCGTACTTGAACACATTTCCGAAGAGGTCATAATAGGATAGGAGCAATTGGAACACGTTTTGAGTATATACATCTTTCAACACAACGCTTACTTGGGATAATCAACTCTATTAGGAACAACTCGGAATTGGGATATTAGGAACCTGGGCCAACCAATTAACCTACTTAAATCCTTAACAATTTCATGAAGGTTTTAGGACAGAGTCTTACCCGGGTATGTGATGTCCTAGTGAGTGATTCCCTTGAATCTTCAATATTGGGGCAAGGATTGATGATCAAAGCACTTGGGGATTCTTCCTCTCTCTCTAAAGCACTCCCCTCTCTCTAAAATAGGCGTTTAACCCAGCCAAAATAACCCCAAAGTCATTTTATAAGAAATGGGGTCGAGTTATAAAAGTAAAAAATGGACACTCCAAACTCAACTCTGCGGTTGCAGAGTGGACCGCAGAATATATATATATACGGCTTGCAAAATGGACCGTAAAACTGATGCCAAAACCTGGAGTGGTCTGGACAAGTCTTCGACAGGTCTGCTGTCAGAAGACCAGTTATGCGGCCGCAAAATGGACTGCAGAATCACCCTCTGAAATTCTTCATGCCAAATCTGCGACGGAAGTGCGGACCGCAAAATAGATATGCGATCGCATAATGGACCGTAAAACAACCTTCAAAATTCAACTATTTTTCTGCTCAACTCTGCGATGGTTATGCGGCCCGTGATGCGGTCGCGAATCTGACCGCAGAATTGCCTCTTTCTGCAAAATTTCCACCAACACTTCAATGCATTCTTCTACCCAAAAAGTCAATAAACTACTACCTTCGTACACATTAGTCTACCTCGACACCACAAAACCTTAAATTCCTTGGCAAAATTTTATGGGGCCTTACATCCTCCCCCGCGTAGGATCATTCGTCCTCGAATGAGGAGTGGAGTCCTCCCAAAACACCTAACATAACTCATCTCTTCTTTCAAACATCTCAAGCCCCCAAATTTTGACTAACTCCCAAAATATTTAGAAATTTTGTGAGAGTTTTCCCTGCAATTGGGCCTATCCACCTGCCAGAGAATCACCAAAACCACCCTAACAACACATCCACAACTCGTCAAAGCATCATAATATATATATCAGCAACACTAATCTCAACATTACAGGCATTATATTATCAAAAGTGATATCCTGACATGAACTGTATATGTTTAAATCATAACACATAGAAAGTACCTTTCCAACCACAACCATTTGGCTATACAAACAAGTGAGAATGTTTTCTTTCCACAATACCCTCGGCCTTTGAGGTGACCTCCTTGACTCACAGACATCGCCATAGTACTTGACAGAGGAAATCTTAACTTCCAGACTGGTCTGATAAGGATGTGAATTAGGTACCTCTCATAAGCCAATTACCTATTAACTTCACCTTCCATAGCTTCTACCGGAACGATAGACAAATGATTTCCAACTACCCTCTTTGACATAGACACATGAAGTACTGGGTGCATGGAGAACATCGATGGAAGACATCATACTCATAGTTTGGCCCATTTTCTTCAAGATTCCATAAGGCCCAATGTGTACTACACCTTCTTTACCTTTATTAAAAATTCACATAGTATCATCATGGAGAAAATCTTGAGAATAACCCGTTCACTTTCTTCAACTCTAATCTCTACGCCGAACACCCAAATTAAACTTTTGCCGACCTTCAACAATTATTCTATGATGTGCTAGAATGAATATGACCATAGAGTTTCCTACCCAATATGTTTGATCATTGAATGATGCTTCTTCTTTGACATGTTTGAACCTACAACGCTCTATAGATTTACTACAAATAGGAATAACGAGGTTCGAGATTGAGCTGGAATTGTTCAAGAATCCATCAATGTGCTGAGTAGGGCATTTCAGGAGGTTATATCCTAAGAGATATGAAGGTTACTCCCAATAGTGCTGACCGGGTTAATCATTGTGATGACATCATTGGTTCGACAAATAAGGCATAGAGTTAACTAGCACACATTGATAATGTGGGAACAATGTACATAATCTTGAGATGTAAAATTAGTGAGTCATTTTAGACATGTGATATATGGGTGATATGACCGGGAGGATAAAGACGTTAGCATTAGTTATTCTTGAAAGACGATGAGTTATGAAAGGGATAGTAACAATTATTTTGTGCCATATGTGCCTTGTTCAGCAAAAAGTAAGCCTTGAGGGGAAATAGCCAAGTACGTGATACAAGTTGCTTCCTGGAGTGTAGGAAACATTAGTTTAACTTGAAATGAAAAGATTCTTGCACCATGAATGTGATAGTGGTTTCAAAAATACATGAAGTTGCATTACACTCTTAAAAGTATTTGACACACGGAATCTATGCCACAAGCCCACGAGGTTGAAAAAGAGATTGAACACTTGTGAGTTTATTATTCTGACAGATTAACCCTTCCCGATAGTTGATCCTATTTGAGAGGACTAGAGACACGATAAACTTGTATTTCAAATCAGTATGCTCATGATATGTGCCAAACTCTAAAACATCCACCTAAAGTGGGGAAGCAAAAGGTCGCGATAAGGCTACTTAAATTCAACCATACACGAGTGAAACCATGTAGCTAGGTCATCTTAATTTTGAGATTAAATCATATTGGTTAGAGAGGTTCTAATGGTTAATATGATGCTCCGGGAAGAAAGGCAAATAAAACTGCTATCCACCCAGGGATGTGGAATATTAAGGACAGTAAACTTTCTGCGCATGATAATGGCATAGTAAATGATTCTAGAAGCCGAGTGTTCAAAGATAACGGTACCCCGGGAGGCACTATAGAATAATCATAGAAGGTTTGTGAATGTTAATAATGAATTCGCCATAGGTCGTGTGACTTGAAAAGTACCCAGATGCTAATGGAGGATGGGAAAAATATGATAAGCATACATGATGCTATGATAACCCCAAAAGTGTATTCGGTCTTGATGGAGAGCCTATTAAGGATCATATGATAAAGGAAGTGATACAACGACATATGGAAGGACGCGATATCTCATGGTTAGCCAAAAAGCATCGGGAAACTAGCACAATGTATTTACTAACTAAGGAACATAGTCAGAACAGGTTGTAGGGGTGTAAAGAGAAAATGAACACTTGTTGTGAGCCAAACATGTTTTTGCTATAATAACCCTCAAACTGCAATACCAGGCCATGTCATCGGAAACTACAATGCTAGGAACGATGTGAGTTACTCACTAAGGTATGATCTAGGTAGATTGAAAGTTATACTAATATGTGAAAACAAAAGATATTCCTATGATGAATTTGTGAAAATCCCAAATTTTCGAGAAACTTTATGCGGACAAGTGACCAATTCGATTGACATGTACACATATGATAGATGCTTAGATATGCTCTTATGTTACTAGACAGTGAAAAGGATTCATGATAATGTTCACAAAGGGAGTAAAGTGATTCCTTAAATCCTATGAGCCACATACACAGGAGAGGGAGAGAGAGGATCAAGAAAGATCTCAACACTAGGTTGCTTTACATTAGATTCGATGCCATGTAGGTAAACATTATGATGGTGCATGCACATGTGAGAAGATGTTATCCATTTGAATTAGAAGGTTCTATAAGAAATTCATCAGGTATAGTCCTTTGTTGAGAATTCGGGGAAGCAAGTGGGAAGTATTAACCTAGGGTTATAAATCAACTCAAGGAAATAATTATAGAATTTAATTACTTAAGAGGTCGTATGTAAGAGAATTGTGGTGAAGAGACTTTTACGAATAATGCGTCTCGTTCAAAGAGTAGATACATGCAATGTTTTGTGATTTGGTTTCTTGTTAAGCCCATATTTATGTAGGCTCTTCAATATAGATGTACATATAAAACAAGGAGAATTATGTGGTGTTCATAGTGATGTAGCAAGGAGTGACTTACTTGGTGATTTTTGGTTGGCAGGGTAGTGCTTTAACTGGTGCCCCTCGACTCCACATCCATAACATACTTTGGTACCATAGTGACATACCCCTGAATGACATCTCTTACACTTCACGCAACGGGTATGAGGTCTGCTAAACTGACTCGCCCCACTGACCTGATATTTACCCTTTTTACATAAATTATAAGCATTCTGTCTATCATTCCTCCAGTCCCCATGACGGGAGTAACAATCTCTGCACCGGTTTGCAGTGTGGGCCTTTGGAATTTCCCAAGCCTGCCACCCCTAACATGCTCCGGAGCATACTCACGACACAATGCCAAATGTTCTTTCCCGCATATCGGGCAGACCAAGATGGGTGTACCCAACCTAGGGCATTTGTTCTTCTTGTGCCCCTCATTCCACAACCATAACATAATTCAAGAGTCATCCAACATCTCCCCAAGTGGCGCTTCTTACAAACCAAACATTCCAGCTTATTGGTACCAACGACCCTCTTTCATTTCTTAGGTTCTCTCACCATATGATTCGGTGGCACAGTGACATTAATAGGAACAAGAATACGTCCCCTAGCAACGAGTGCTTCCAATCCCTTCATGGCTCGACCCATTCATCCAACAAATTCTTGTGCAATATCCCCTATATTTAAAGGCGGGGTCATTCCCTCCTCACTGCTTCGAACTCGTGGATTACTCATCTGGAAAATGAGACATGACGAGGAACTTAGCTTCCTATCTTGAGCTCTATCGCACGATCTAGAGTATCAAAGAAGGGTGACATTCCTAAATATCCAAGTAGCCTCATAATTATATATGTGGTCGACAACACACCGATAAGAAGGACTCTACTAGACATGGCTCCGAGACATCCTAGGACACTTTAAAACCTTAGGCTCTTATACCAAGCTTGTCACGCCCTAACCTCGGGGAGCGCGGCCGGTGCTCAATTGAGATATCCTGGTTAAGTAAGCCTACTGGATGCCTTCTACCCAACCTTACACATTTAACAATATAATAATCAGTAATAAGAGCTAGACATGAGAAGAGGAAAGAGTTCCACATTCTTTTTTCATTACTCAAAAGAGATTCAGTTACAATTTCCAAAAATATTACAAGTCCATAGTTACGAGGGAAACCATGTTTGCCAAATACCAACACTTCTAGTTTATTACCCAACATCAAACACCACCCACAACATGTCTACGGAGCCTCTAAGTATAATAGAAGAGTAATACGGGAGTGTCGGCGATAAGGCCGCGGCTATACCTCAAAACACAAAGTACGACATCAAGTAACATGAGGCCCGGAATATAATATGGCTCACCAAAACCTGTTGAATAGAGAGTAACTACTAACGAAGATCAAAGCTACCTGCTGACGAACCACCTGCATCCATTAAAGATACAGTGCCCCCGGCAAAAGAAACGTTAGTACATATGGAATAGTACTAGTATGTAAATCTAAATATCCTCTCATGAAATAGAATGCCAATATAACAAGGAAATAATTATGAAAGAAACAAGTAATAACCAATGATATTTAAATGTCAAGTTAAAACGTAATAATTTTCAAAATAAGAAATTAACATTTTTGGTTGGAAGATCATTAGCCTCTGATCATCACACCATACACGACGCATGGAGTCCGATCACAAACTCGATCGGCTGAGCCATCTCTCCACGAACAATGTGGATTGACATGGTGATACAAAATAAAAGGTGATACCAGGAGTAGGAACCACCATGAGCGCGGCATGGCGTCCGATCTCCACCCGATCGGCTAGGCCGTCTATCCACATATGCCGTGTGGGTTGACTTCCAATTCATAGCTAACATCATTCTCGGGATCCTCTTCATTAGTAATATCTTGATTTTGTACACAATGGAAATAGGAATACAAACACATTTACCTCATAACCTTTCACACCATATATCTCTTCATTAGTACTTTCAACCACTCACACCATCATTATTTGATTGGCACTCTTGGCCATTCATATGATTCTTCATTCATGGCACGATGGTCGTATCTCATATTCCACACTTTCATTTCTTTACTTTCAAGGATCATCATTATAGACATCAACATATAGAATGTTCCAGAAATCATAACTTTAAGTTCATTAGTAATGAAGGCTTTAAACACAATGGGTTTCTTTCCAAAGAATGGAGCAAAATGACTTGCAATCGCAGTACAAGTTAAAAATCATAAACGCATAATACACCATTTCTTTTTCAAATACTTCTCTAAAAAGAAAATGCGCAGTTTCAACTCATGGGTAAATAAGAACTCAAAACACATTGGAAACTCATACAAAAGAGATCGTGGTGATTTATTATTGAAATATAGACTCAAATCAAATGCATTAGTTACAACAATCATGGCCACGTTTTATATCTCACTCTCACTTCTCTCACTACCAAACATCATCATAGGTTATCAACAATTAAGGATATTTGGAAATAGAGATTTGATATGTATATAAGCTATATGAGTCTTGAGCACATTGGGTTTTCTTTCCAAGTTAAGCATAATAGGCTTTCATCTGAAACACTAATTGAAGTCATAATATTTTAATACATAAGCCATACTGGAACACAATCTCGAAGAGGTCATAATAAGATAGGAGCAATTGGAACACGTTTTGAGTATATACATCTTTCAATACAAAGCTTACTTGGGATAATCGACTCTATTAGGAACAACTCGGAACAGGGATATTAGGAACCTGGGCCAACCATACTTGAAACTTACGGGAATATCATGGAATTCGATTCTTAGAGAGAAGTTTAGCCAATATACCTTTCTTGAGCTTTCCTTAGATTACTACAACATCCAAATACTTCTAGCAACCTCAATCTATAGGAAAATAGCAAAATTGAATAATAATTAGAAGGATTTTCATGTCATATGTCTATAGGAAATTTTGTCAAACACCTATTATGCAAAATCGACTACAAAGCTCTATCGTGGTAATCCCTTCCTCCCTCAACCAATTTCAATAAGAAACTACCCAAAATAGTTCAACAACCCCACATACTACCACCTATTGTCACATGCATGGCCTATCTTCGACTCCATAACCTACTTAAACCCATAACAATTGCATGAAGGTTTTAGGACAAGGTCTTACCCGGGTAGATGATGGCCTACTGAGTGATTCCGTGGAATCTTCAAGATTGGGGAAAGGATTGATGATCAAAGAACTTGGGGATTCCTCCTCTCTCTCTAAAGCACTCCTCTCTCTCTCTCTCTAAAATAGGCGTTTAACCCAGACAAAATAACCCCAAAGTCATTTTATAAGAAATAGGGTCGGGTTATAAAGATAGAAAATGGACCCTCCAAACTCAACTCTGCGGTTGCAGAGTGGACCGTAGAACAGATATGTGGCCTGCAAAATGGACCGCAAAAATGATCCCAAAAACTGGACTGGTTCGGACAAGTCTACGGTAGGCCTGCGGTCCGCATACGAGTTATGCAACCGCGAAATGGACCACATAATCACCTTTCGAAATTCTTCATGCCAAATCTGCGACGGAAGTGCGGACCGCGAAACAGATATGCAATCGCATAATGGACCCAAAACCAACCTTCAAAATTCAACTATTTTTCTACTCAACTCCGCGATAGTCTATCTCGGTACCACAAAACGTTAAATTTCTTGGAAAAATTTTACGGGCCTTACAGGAACATGGTTTTATTTGAGATGAGGTTTGTTACCAATACCGGGTATAGTAGTGAAAAGCTATTATGGAAAGAGATATTTCTACGAGTACTAAGTTATGTTGTAGATTGTGTGGTTTGATATTGGCAGTTTATTGACGACTTGATGCAACTTGTTGAGATTGATACAATGTATATATACAATGACTGGATCTTATGAGGAACTTTGGATGTTGAATCTTGAGTTCTAAGGTTTATGGATTAAGGTGGAGAAACAATCTTCATTCGGGATTTTTCTTATGAGTATATATAGGTTGTGGTGATGTGGGATTTTTCGTGGGTATGGGTATGATAAGCTTATTCACCTAGTTGATGGCTTTGGAACGACTCTTGGCACGTTCGAGGACGAACATATGATTAAGTGGGGAGAATGTTACGACCCGATCGGTTGTTTCGGGCATTGGAATTTCGTTTGGTGGTTTGAAGTCTTGATTAGATTCATATGATGTATTACAACTTGCATGCATGGTTGGTTTTGATTTTCGGGAAGTTTTGGAGTAATTCAAAAGAGTAATTCTCAATTTGAAAGTTTTAAGTTGAAGAGTTGACCAAGGCTTGACTTTTATGTAAACAATCTCGGATTCGTATTTTGAGGGTTCCAATAGGTTTGTATGGTGATTTTGGACTTAGGAGTATGTCCGGATTTAGATTTGGAGATTCCTACGTTAATTAGGCTCTTTTTAGCGAAAGTTGGCAATTTGAAGGTTTAGAAATTTCATAAGTTTGACCGGGAGTTTACTTTGATGTATAGAGTTTGGATTGTTGTTTCGGAAGTTGAATTAGGTTTATTTTTCCATTTGAAACTTGTGTGCAAAATTTAGTCTCATTCCGAATTGATTTGGTAGGTTTTGGACGTGTTCGACGAAGTTTGAAGGTTAAGAGAATGATTTTGGTCTTGATTCTTGGTTTTGATGTTATTTATGATGTTTCAAGATTTTGGATAATCTTGGTTAATATATGTGGACATGTCAGTAGTATTGGACGGGTCTCGGGGTCCTCGGGTGTGATTCGCGGGGGTTTCGGACCATTTTGGTGATGTTTGGGCTGCTGACTTTTATCATGTTTTTATCAGTGTCCTTTGCATTCGCGACCAGAGAAACGCGTTCATGAAGAGTAATTATGGATATGGGACTGGGAGGCATTCTGATTGGCATTCTCTATAGGGAGTCACGTTCGCGATTGTTAGGTAATCTGTGCTTCGCTTTCGCGCATGGATGGTTGTGTTCGCGAAGGTTTGGCAGGCTTGGCGGGCTTTGTTCATCGTGTTCGCGATGGTGATGCTGCGAACACGAAGGCTTATTTTGGGGACAGGTTTTGTTGTGCTTCGCGAATGCGAGAACTCTTCCGCGTTCGCGATGAGTACTCTTGGGCAGTACATTTAAGTCTTTATTTCGGACTTTGAGTTCATCTTATTACATTTTTTGATTGGTAGCTCAGATTGAGGCGATTTTTACCACTTGGATTGGGGTAAGTATTCTTGACTGGGATTTGGTTAATTTTCATGATTCCATCTTTGACTTTAGCATTTGATTGGTGAATCTAAAAGGGAAAATTGGTGGTTTTGGCAAAACTTAAGTGTAAAATAGAGATTTGAACCACGATTTGGAGTTGATTTTGGATAAAACTTGTAAATTTGGACTCGTATTCAAATGGGTGTTCGAAATTTTTGAGTTTTATCTGGTTATGTGGTGCAAGCCCGGGTTTAGTTTTTGGTTGGCTTTGAGTATTTCATTAAAGATTCGACCTTTATCGCTTAGGTTTGATTCCTATGGCATTATTTGATATTATTGAATTGTTTTTGGCAAGATTCAAGCCATTCAGAAGTTGATTCACGTGGGAAGGCATTTTTAAAGTATTGATTTGACTTGTTTAAGGTAAGTGTCTTTCCTAGCTTTGGTGAGGGAATTGTTCCTACTAATTGACATTGTTTGCTACATGCAAGGTTGACGTATTTATGAGGTGACGATCGTATATACATGGTACATGGGTATTCATGCTCGGGGTAGATTCTAGCTTGCTCTGTGTCTTGTTTGGTTGTATGCTTTACTTGGTTCTATGTATTATATAATTAGTTGACTATGCGAGTACAATAAACCATGCTAGAGGAATGTTGAGGTTATTGGTACTTTATGTTGAACATGTTGAGAAAATCTTGAGATTTATGATAAGCTTGCCTCGGAGGTAGATACACGTATGTTATGAGAATATATTGGTACTTGATCTTGTGTTATACCTTGATTGGGACGTGTGCACTCTGTGACAGATACGTATCCTTTGTATGACTACTTGAACTTGGTTGCTATATTTGATTTTGCCGTAGTCATGTTTTATATGTTGAACCATATCCACACTTTTGTTGATTATGTCCTTGTGCACTTTATTGATGAGTTATGAGGGTATGCTTCTTGAGGATGATTTGTTAGTTTTCATTGTTGTGATTGTGGCACATGTGGACATGTTGGGTGGATTGTTGGGTGTTAGCACGAGGTTTCTGTCGTGCGATTATGATTGATATTGTTGTTGTTGTTGTGATGGAAATATTATTAAACTATAGAGACAAGGCGTGATATTATCATTTTGTCAGGCGGGAGCGAGAAGGCAGGATATAGTTAAACTGGAGCGACAAGGCAGGATATTGTTATTTTGTCAGGCGAGAGCGACAAGGAGGGATATTGTTTTTTGTCAGGCGGAGTGATACAGGTGGCTATTGTGATTTTGTGTGGGCATGAGGTGCCATATGTTTGTGTTTATATTTGATGACATGTTGTCTAAACTGGGTGTTGACTTAATTTTGCAAGTGGATTCTTTATGTGTTGTCGTGTATTTTACATATTTTTATGTTGTACTTAACATGCTAATCTATTCCTCTGTGGTTATTTGACGATTTGATTTCCAGGATGGGGTTACTTGAGTTAAGTTGACATCTCATATTTTGTTGAGTTGTTGGTAGCGCAATGGATTGATTGTAAAAAGAAAATTGTCATCATGCATTAATATATTTGATTTTCGAAAGATTCTCTTCAACGTGTTATTTGGTAATTGGTACATAATCGGATCTTGTTGGGCACCTTTACTGTTGATACTCTTTATTCCGTAACTGTTTACCTGGATTTGTTTTTGTGTTATACATATTATTGAGTTGCATAGGTCCTGCAAAGTGAGTATCTTTTAACTTAACTTAAAAACATCGTCACTACTTCTCTGAGGTTAGTCAAGATAATTATTGAGTACATGGGGCCGATTGTATTCATACTATACTTCTCCACATTACGTGCAGATTTTGGAGCTGAGTAGCTGTGAAGACGGAGCTTTGCATTGGAGACATACCAGCGTGCCGGATTCATGCTACCTTTTTGTTCATGGTAGCTTAGGATTTCATTTCTATTTATGTAACTTTCAAACATATGTTATATTTATTCCTTTCACCAGCTTTGTAAATCTAAATCATAGTGGCTCATCATTTGTACTACCAGTCCTCAGGATAGTTGTAATGCATTATGTTGCAGTTTTATTAATATACTGATGATTTCTCATTGTAGTAGTAAATTATATTATTTGTCTTACCTAGCAGATTAGGTTAGGTGCCATCACGACTTGGTAGGGGATTTTTGGTGGTGAAAAACTTTAACCTCAACACACACAAAACCATAATTTTCTTGAAAGTCATGCCTCTCAATGTAGAAAAATTTGAAGTCGTTTTTATGATGCAGTCCCATCAGTCCAAATTCAAACAAGTAGTTACTGGGTTGAGAAAAGCTATTGGGCTGAGAACAAACAATTAGGCCAGGTTAATTTGGGATCTAGGTGGAGTGTTGGGCTTAACAGTTATATTAAAAAGGGGCAGTCATCTCAGAATTTGGGGATTATTCGTTTTGATGAGAAAAGTCTGTGAGTCCTCTCATTCTCAATTCCAAGTCTAAGCTCCTCATCTCCCCTTTTTCTCTATCCCTTGTATTTTAGTTTAGTATCTCTAATTCTTCTTATAGTTTTGAGTTGAGTTTTAATTTTCTTTCACTGTTGAAGTAATAAAAGTGTTGAAAAACTAGTTTGTTACATTAGTGCTTTCATTGAGAGTACTTTATGGCAGTGGTGGTACTTGAACGATTCAGAGACGACAACACGGTTGGGTTCTTCAGGCTGAGTGGTACTTCATATATCTTGTTTTATCCGAGAAGGAATGGGTGCCTCTTACATACTTCTACCTCGAAGGAGATGCACTAACTTGGTTCGATGGGCTATTTCGCAATAAGCAATTTCAGATTGGAAGCATTTCAAGGAGAAGCTATTTCTATATTTTCGCAATCACACCTTCACTGCTCTGATGGGGCACTTGGACAAACCTTCACATGTTTGTTCAAGTGACTTTGGTTATGCAACCGTCGTTCCACCAGAGGCCTAGGTATCCTCCTCTTTCGATTTCCACATCCCCAAATCATATGGGTACAATTCTGGTTTGGAAGATGAAACTTTATATGCAAATCATATGTTTGCTGAAATGCATGTAACAATAGTAAGCCCTACAATTGATGGAGGACTAGACAAGGTTCTCGAGGAAAGCTTGTGCGATAATTACAACTTAATCAAGCCTAACTCTATGACCGTAGACATGGAGGTTCACGATATAGTCAAGAACTACTCCGCAGAAATGTTACATCAAAGCTGTGGTTCGAAGGTGTTTGTTACTAATGGATCAGGTGCTAAAGTTGTCACAGATATGCATGGATCTAATTAGAAGATGCATAAGCGAAGGAGGACGAGGTGCTCCACAATGTTGCAGTCGGGAAGATTAGGCCAATTGATGCTCGGGGTATCAATCCTAGTTCCTTTTGGTGGCCGAGAATCCGTAGTGCTGAATGATCATCTCGAACGAGATATTCCAGCGAGGTTTGTAGATGCTACTCTCTTGATAGTGGTGGCACTCTTAAATGGATAACTGATTTAAATAACTTTGAAGATATGTATCTTGTGGATTATTTCATGGATCCCGAGATTACTGAGGATCTATATCTTGGTAAAATGCTTTGTGGGAATAAGAGTAACATTTCGACAGGTTCATTGCATTTTGTTTTAGAAATTCGTGAAGCAGTAAATGAAAATTCTAGTAGGGATTCAATGGTCAACATATTTGAGTCAATTTCCATTGGATCCTGGTGCTAACATCTTTATTATACTGGTTGGCTAACTTAAGTGTACGATTGATCGATACGGGTAGCGGAGGAGCCACAGTTCGAAATGCTGTCGAATCCTCGCTAGTGGCCGAAGTAAAAGCGCGACAATTTGACGATCCAGACTTGGTGAAAATAAGAGAGAGCGCTCCCTTTTAAAAGACTCAAGAGTTCGAGCTATCCAAAGATGGATTCCTTAGATATAAGGATCGGTTGTGTGTGCCCGATGTCGGGGAACTCCGAGAGCAGATCATGGCGGATATTCATCGATCCTGATATTTTGTTCATCAAGGATCAACCTATGTGTACCACAATCTTTGACAACTATAATGATGGAATGGCATGAAGAGGAGCATCGCTGAATACGTTGCTCGATGTCCGAATTGCCAACAAGTTAAGCTTGAACATCAAAAACCGGGAGGGTTGCTGCAGAATATGGAAATTCCGACCTGAAAATGGGAGGCAATCAACATGGATTTCGTTACCGGTTTACCAAGTTCATGCCAAAGGTTTGATTCCATATGGGTTATTATTGATCGACTCACCAAGTCAGCTCACTTTCTGCCAGTCAAAACTACTTTCTTGGCTGAATATTACGCTAAGCTGTATAATAAGGAAATAGCTTGACTTTATGGGATTCTGATCTCTATTATATCTGACAGAGGTGCCCAGTTCACAGCTAACTTCTGGAGATCATTCCAAAAAGGATTGGGCACAGTGATATACCTTAGTACAACTTTCCATCCGCAAATAGACGGCCATGCCGAGTGCACTATTCAAATGCTCGAGAACATGTTACGAGCCTGCATTCTAGACTTCAAGGGAAATTAGGAGGATCATCTACCACTCATCGAGTTTGCTTACAACAACAACTATCATGCTAGCATTCAGATGGCACCGTATATGGCCTTATACGAGCGAAAGTGCAGACTTTCTATCGGCTGGTTCGGGGTTTGGTATAGTAAAGTTATTATGTCCTGAATTGGTGCAACAGGCTGTAGAAAAGGTGAAAATAATTCGAAATTAACTATTAGCCGCTCAAAGCAGGCAAAAATCTTGCTCGGATAACCGGCGGAAAAAATTGAAGTTCGCAGTGGGAGACTAGGTGTTCTTAAAGGTGTGGCCTATGAAAGGTGTGATACGATTTGGCAAAAGGGGAAAACTTATCCCCCGGTATATTGGGCCATATCAAATTAGGCAAAAAGTTAATCAAGTGGCTTCTAAGCTTGAACTGCCCTCGGAACTGGAAGCAGTACATCCGGTATTCCATGTGTCTATGCTTTGAAAGTACTTAAGCGATCCATCCTGCATTACACCTATTAAAGACATTCAAGTCACTGAGGACCTATCTTACGAAGAAATTCCGGTGGCTATCTTAGATCGTCAGGTGCACAAGCTATGAACCAAAAAGGTAGATTATGTTAAAGTACTTTGGAGGAACAACAATAAAGAAAAAATGACATGGGAAGCTGAAGAATATATGAAATTTAGGTACTCCCACTTGTTTCGTGACACGGGAGACAACAATGAGACCACCATGGTGGGAACAACCCTAGAAGACTAAAGACGTTTGTAGGAAGTAACTACGATTCAACATTTGAGGATGAATATTCCGAAGGGGGGATGATGTTACACCCCACACCTAAATAAAGATTGTTAAGTGTGGCTTCTAGCGCGATCACTCATCCGGTGACACATTTGAGGGAAAAAGATGGCTACACATTTTAGTAGACTTGCGCCAAATATGTCACCGAGTACAGGACCGGGGGGGAGGGGGGCCCACTTTTCATGTGGAGCGGAATTCCTTATGCTTGGTATAGTATAAAAGGCAATGTAGCTCTTTCTCTCTTATTCTGGAAGATATCACCAATATTAGTTCTCCCAAAATGCTCTCAACACCCTATTAGAACTCCCAAACAATTAAGACAAGGTCGAAGGTGAATTTAGAAGAATCTAGTGAGAAGAAGCTTGGAATCGGTGCTATTATATCTATCATCTTATTATATTGATTCTGGAGATTCGCTAGAAGCAGAGCAACCACCATAGAAGTGTAGCTAGTTCTTCAATAAGTCTTTCCCACTTTCTGAACGATTTCTGTATTTTAAGAATTGTTAGTTCCAAGTCCCTCCCAATGACGTTGTTCTGTTCTTGTAAATTCTTGTTGGTAGCATTTAATTCGAAGTTCTATAATAGTCCTAGTTGGTATCCTGAGGTCAGAACACATGATACATTATGAGTCTAAACTTAATAACTCTTGAAATTGAGTATTTTACTTTACCGAGCTGCACTATATGCGACGGGTACGACACCTATTGTGCACCACTAATCAGTTGGGTATGAAGAGACACAATATCATACACTATTGAGCCCTTGTATAGCCGGGTATGACTGAGCCCTTGTGTGGCCGGGTACGACTGAGCTCTCTATGGGGCTGGGTAAGGAATGATGTGATAAGAGACGCTACCGAACTCTTTATGGTGCCGGGTAAGAAATGATGTGATAAGAGGCACTACTGAGCTCTTATGTGGCCGGGTATGACCGAGATCCCCTGAAGCCGGGTACGATGTAATGGAAGAAATAAACTTTACCGGGTCCTTTGCGAGACCGGGTATGATATGAAGTAATATGACCCAAAGAAGGGCTAAGTAACATTATATTGCATTTAATGTGTAGTATCCATAAAGGGGCTCAACCTTACGTAAAGCTTGCATATTTTCTTAAGTTATAGTTGTTACAGATTATGCCCTTGGTGGCTTGTCTACGGAATTTCAGGTTGAAAGAAAATACTCATATCTTTTATGTTATGCCACTGATGTTACATGTTCTCTTAGCCTTACATACTCAATATATTTTCTGTACTGACGTCCCTTTTTTTTAGTGGTGTGTTCATGCCCACAGGTAAAGACAAATCCGGTGAAGTCCCTCCCCAGTAGGGTGTTTGCTCCAGTTGATTGGTTGTTACACTCGACTACTTCAGAGCAGTTGTTCAGAAGTCGTTATGTATCTAAGCACATGTCCAAGACCTATTGGGTACGGTGGAGCCTTGTCCCGTCCACGTCGTGTATATGTATATTTATTTTGGTACTCTTAGAGACTTGCAGACTAGAGTTTGGCTGTACGTAAAAGAATGAGTTATAATCTCGTTGGGTACAATTGCAAATGTGTACAAAATGTCAAGGTTTCCTTTTTTGAACAGCTGTGCATGTTATGTATTTCTAATATCACTACTTGGAGGCCTCATTGTCCCAAACTTTAGAATTGAGGAGGAAAAATAATGGGCATTAGTTCGCATGGGCCTTCGGGCGTCATGTGCCGGTCACACCTCCCAAGGTTGGGGTGTGTTAAATAGGTTTTCCTTAATTGTGTATTCTAACTCTATGACTAGAGTGTGGGATCCCGGGCAATCAAGTTGTGTGAATTCCTACATTATACATTTTGATTTGGCACATGCACTTACTAGTTCTCCAACGTTTACACGCTTTTATAATGTTGGAAGAGACCTTTCCTCTTACCTGACAGATTTGGCACCAAAGGTGGCTATATAACCTTGGAGACAAAATTCATGTTTTGTTACCAGTATGGCCTGTTGAAAATAAGGTACGATATTTAAATATGCGTACTTTAGAGGCGTGCGTTCTCAAGGCTACAACATAGGAATTTGGGATCTTTTTGCTGGTTTATTATTTTAAGAAAATGTCACGAGCGAGGTATTCTGTTGAAGATATTTGGATGCCATTTGATGATTGTTTACCCGAAAAATAGATAGAGTTGAATTTCTACGTAGTTCTAAGGATACATGATATAAATTGGTACAAATTGGAAAAGATATGTAAATAAATATCGAAATTAGTTATAAAAGCAATGAATGCAAACCGAATGAACTAGTCAACCTAAGCCTTCAACTTTTATCACCTTCAAATTGAGTGAAGAATGATTGGTAAAAGAAACAATATGACTAAATATCAAAAGCCAAAAAAGGATAGTATTTGCTCTCTTTTCTGTATACCTCCAAAATGAATCCGTCCTTCTACAAATGATAACAACTCTTAATATAGTAGGGAGATCCCATTTTGGATATAATTAATAATACATAGTAGGGATCCCATGATAGATTAATTAATTAGCTTTTCCTTGATTCAAGCCGTGATTTCTGCCGAGATTGTCCCCCTAACCGCGGCTATAAACGCTTTTTTGTTTCTTGGCTTGATCAGATCTTGACCGATCTCGATCCTGATTGGTTTCTGGGGCTTGAGCTCGATCTTGGCCGATCTCTATTTGTTCGGCCTCGATTTCTCGAGCTCGATCTTGGCCGATCAAAATCTAGATTTATTTTTAGGGCTCGAGCTCGACAACCAAACACTGCATCATGGCTTGATATTACAATGATGAACCTTGATCCATCATGTTCCAATCTCGAAGGGCAAACCCGATTTTGACCGTATACAGATAGTCCCCTAGTTTCTCGGAAACAAGATAGCGAGAAACAATATGAATTTTTGAACTCCAACTAGATGGGCAATGACATCAGCGATGAACCCGATTGTGATGTAGGCGATAAACGTCCAGTCGGTCCAGTTACCAAGGCATTAAATATGCATCAGTCGATAGTCGGCCACTACTAGTTTTGAACCGTCGTTGTGAAACCAATAAATAGCCCCCTTCTTCATCATTTCAAACTTTTGCTTTCAAATCTTTTTCATTCCAATCTTCATAGTTCTTTGCCTTCTCCAAAGCTCCCTATTTCCAGGTTTTCAAATTTCTTTGCTTGTTCTTCTTAAAACACCAAATACTTCAATCTCCATTCTTCTTTGTTCACAAAAACTAAATGGCCAAAACATCTAAAACCGTTCCGTAGAAAGAGGCTGCTTCCTCATCTCGGCCGGCCGGCTAGAAACCAGTGATGGAGCCACGCCTTGAAGAACTTATTCCCGGGGGGTGTGTTATTGATTTCGATTTTAAGGTCGAGAAACCCTCATCAGTTGTTGGTCAATGCGAGCTGGTAGCGAGATATATATGCTCGATATCCCAAAGCCTTCTTGATCTGGTGAAGAAAGATTGGAATTGGGAAAACAAAGAGGTTGTGATACCGGCATCGGAGAAAGCGATCACTACCCACGTGGAAGGGTACCGGAGAGTTTGCACTTATTCTTTCATGCTGGGTCCCCTCGATCCGGTCATCATGGATTTCTACAAGAAATACCAGGTGACCCTCGGTCAAATTCACCCTTCTTTATAGAGGATCGTGACACTCCTCCATTTCTTCGTGAGCAAAATCGAGGGGCTTCCCTTCACCCTCGACCACCTCGTAAAATTATATAGCCATCGACTCTACGGAGGTGGGCTGATAAAGCTTCAACGCCGGTCCACCAAGGCGTTCACCTTGAGTATAGATGAAGACAAAGATCGGGTCTGGATGGACCGGTTCGTTTGGGTGAAGACCTCAGACCTAATCCCGGCCGAGAGCATACCATTTCCTGAGAAATGGAATATGAAACGTAAGTATGATCCCGTCTTTAATTTTCATTTGTTGTTTTTACTTCTTCATCTTTTCTTATCAGTGTTTTTCTCAATGCAGTCGCTGCTTGGATGCCGGGTGTGGTTCCCCACCTTGAGAACTGGGTGAGTAGCCTGGTTTCGACGTCAACATACGCCGAGCGTGCGTGGTGAGATTTGTCAAAGGGCCGGTGGGAGGCTCGTACTCATGGTAAGCCTTCTTCTTGGCTTACCGATTTGCCTATCATTCAAGCATTTTTTCAAGCATGCGTTTACTTACTTTCTCCTTTTGTAGGTCTCGGAAAGGATGCGGCTATGAGACCCCCGTCGGGTGATGAAGAAGCTTTACCGCCTATCTCAAAACCGGTGAAGGCGATTAAGAGAAAAAGGGCCTCGAACTCCAACGGTTAAAAACACAAGAAGAGAGAGGCACGTAAACCCAAGGGGAACACAATCCCATTGACTATGGAGTCAGTCCAAAGACTAAGGGATGAAGAAGAAGAAGAAGAAAAAGAAGAAGAAGAAGGTGATTCTGGGCTGGTGGCCCGTGCATGAGCTAGCACCGATATCCAGAAAACTTCGGAACCCGTGGGAGTTGATACTGCTCCGTCTAGGCTCGATGAGGTCGAAGAGGAGACTCTAGACCAAGTTTCCGAGCCGAGGGGAACCGAATATGCTTTACCTCGGGGTGAAGAGACTGTTGAAGAGGTAGTGGATGCCGATGCAGAAACTGGGCTTGAGGCTCGTCAAGACGGAGGCGGCGCCCCAAAAACCCTACTTGGGGCAATAGAGATCGGAGATTCCCCCTCGTTTCTTTCATTTTCCCAGTTGATGATACGTGATGCTCAAGCCGTGAAGACTTGTCACGGAGAGGGAGCCCATGGACAGGAAGATCCTTTCTGTGGTTATTTTGTCGGGGTAGAAGATGTCACCAGTCTGAGTGACTTGGAGGCTCCGAAGAAGAGCTCGAGGGAGGTGGGAGCATCTTGTATTTTCAATGAAGCTCAACAGGCCCTGATTGGGTAAGTTCATATTTTCTTTGTCAATTTTTATACTTGTATTTTTCTTTCCTTGAATAATTCCTTCTTTCTATTTTCGTAGGCCTCTGTGCTTCATCACGAGGCATTGTTCCGATCTCGGGGGGAGCTGAGCCGGTACAAAGCCGAAATTCAAGGGCTTACTGAGGAGAGAGATTCCTTCAAGCTTCTCAGTGAGCAGAGAGAAGGAGAAGCAAAAGGACTTTGAGCTGAGCTAGAAGCAGCTCGGAAAGAACAAGTTGATCTAGCCGAGCAGGTAAAAAGAATCTTTGAAGTTAATGACATTGACTCGGTCGTGATGGCTAACAGTTCGGTCTCACAGGTCCAACAAAAGTTCGACGTGATCAGGCAGCTTCGTGTTGAAGTGGACGCAGTGAAAGCGAAGGCCGAGAAGTGGAAGAAGAACATAGACAGCCTTGCCTCAGAAAAGGATGATGCCCGAGCTAAACTAGCCTCGGCTGAGACCCAACTCCGAAGCTTGGAAGAGAAGGCCTTGGTGCATGCCAAGAAAATCGAGGAGTTCCAGTCTCGGTTGGGCTCAGCAACTTCCGATCAAGAGAGACTGGCCGCAAAACTTGCAGTGGCTAAATCGGAGGTCTGAATAGCCACGACTAATGCCGATGCAATGGTAGTCGTCTATTGGTCCGATGCTGAAGCTGCTCAGGTTCGAGAAAAGGAAGTTGCCATGGCTGCTCAGGCTCGAGCAAAATGGGTTGTCGAGCATGCTAAATGTCAGTTCGAAGGGAGACTCTCGAGGAGATCCATGCTCGTGGCTTCGATCTTACAACCGAGATCGAGAATGCTAAGGAGCTTGAAGCCAAAACCAGAGTGTTGGCCTTTCCTGATGATGATGATACCGGGAGTATGAGCGGATATCAAAGTGAAGGACGCCTCGAGGGTGAAGATGCTTCTCCCGGAGAGGACTAAGTTCTTTTAGGATTAGTATTTTTTGTGTTTCTTTTGTAGAGAAACTTGATCGGGCCATGCTACCCTTGTAAATGATTTCTGACATATATATAAAAAAATTCTTCCTTTCCGCCTTATAAAATTATGAAGTTGTATTCTAAGATCTGAGGTTTAGATAATTTGATTGGAACTGAATTAGTATAGCCCTTAGACTTTATGATCGAGTAGGTTCTTGCTCGAACTCGAAGTAAGGTAACCCTTAGGTATTTTATTTGAGAGAGGATGGTCTCTCGAACTCGAGGCAAAAAACAGCCCTTAGGCTTTTGTAAAAATATTGTTTATGGCTTTGTCCCCTTTTCGGCTTGAAAAAGTTTCTTATCATTTGTATTTTCGAAACTTGTAATGGCTTGGCATGAAGTAAGGAGTTGTTCGAGAGTTCGAACAATTTTGTACTCATTAGAGTTTTTGTGGCTTGATATTATCGAAGCTTTTTATGATTTTGCCGGGGGTAGCCCTTTTAACCGGTTTATGAAAGAATTTGAAGGCCTGTTTTGTTACGGAATTCGGACGTTTCCGACTCATGTTAATTCGGCCGTAACCTTTTTAGTTTGGGATTTGCCTCTTGGGCTTATTTTCCCATTTTACTTCGAGATTGCCCAAAATGTCAGTCCCCGAGTGGGGTGGCCGTGGCCTATAAAATCAAGGGTTGCCTAAAAGGTCTTATGACCTCGTAGTTTATATAATTCGATCTTGTTTATTTTTTGGACGGCAGTCCCCAATTGTGGGGGTAATCATACGAACTCCGGTCATGATCGGCCCTTAAGCCTATTTACATAATAGATCGAGAATATGAAATTGTAAAGTTAGAAAAACTTTTCTAAGGTACGAGATATTGGTAAAGAAGAATACTTCTTTTTATAAATCATTATACATGCGTACATGTTCTGTGCTAGGGCTCGAGCAAACTATGCGGGCATGGTTTGTTTGACTTTCTCCCTTATAAATTTTTCCTATCGAGATCCTGCTGCCATGAAGTAACTTTCTTGCATCAAACTTGATATTCGACGGTAATGCCCCTCAGTATTCGAGGTTGATTGTAAAGAGGCATCGGATACTGTTGATTTATTCTAAGTTAGCACGATCAATGGTTGCCTCATTAAAAACCTCGCCGGAAAACCCATTTGGGACAAAGCCGGTCTTAAGGGAAAAAGAGTGCAACGCATGCTTTCAGACCTAAGGCTTTGTGTTGAAGAATCCATTATTGTTTCTGGTTGAACACCTTCAAGGTTTAGTTTTGAAATATAAATAAAGACGGGAGGGGCCGTACCTTAGCAGTAGTATCATTTTAGGTGCGATACATTCCAATTGCTCGGTAGTTGTTTGTCGTTTATCATGCCGGGCTTGTAGGATCCTTTTCTGATGATTTCGAGAACTTGATACGGTCCTTCCTAGTTCGGACCCAGTTTTTCTTTATTCGGATTTTGGGTGTTGAGGGTGACTTTTCTTAGCACCAAGTCCCCGATGTCAAAATGTTGAAGATTGGTTCTTCGATTGTAGTACCTTTCGATCCGCTGTTTTTGGGCAGCTAATCGAACGAGAGCGTCTTCGCGTCTTTCGTCCAGCAATTCTAGGCTCGTATTCATGGTCTCGTTATTCGACTCCTCTGTTACATATCAAAACCTGATTCTAGCTTCTCCTACCTCGACTGGGATCAGAGCTTCGGCGCCATAAACCAACGAGAACGGTGTTGCTCCGGTACTGGATTTTGATGTTGTGCGGTATGCCCATAGGACCTCGGGTAGTATTTCTCTCCATTTCCCTTTGGCGTCGGTCAATCTCTTCTTAATATTTGGGATGATGGTTTTGTTGGTCGATTCGGCGTGTCCGTTCCATGATAAGGTGTTGAAAGGATCCTTTTGATCTTGTGATCCTCAAGAAATTTAGTTACAATGCTGCCGATAAATTGTTTTCCATTATCACATACAATCTCGGAGGGCATCCCGAATCGACATATGATGTGGTCCCAAATGAAATCTATGACTTTCTTTTCTCTGACTTTCTCGAAAGCCTGTGCTTCAACCTATTTAGAGAAATAATCAGTCATAAACAAAATAAACTGAACCTTATATGGGGCCGATGGGAGAGTGCCAGCAATGTCCATTCCACATTTCATGAAGGGCCATGGGGATAGGACTGAGTGGAGTAGTTCCCCGGGTTGATGAATCATGGGAGCATGCCTTTGGCATTTGTCGCATTTTCGAACAAACTCCCTTGCGTCCTTGCCCATATCGGTCTAATAATACCCTGCTCTGATTACTTTGTGGACCAGCGAATCGGCACCAGAATGATTTCCACAAGTGCCCTCGTGCATTTCCCGTAGTATGTAGTCGGTATCTCCCGGTCCTAAAAATATTGCCAATGGTCCATCTAACGTCCTTCTAAACAACGTTTCGTCTTCGGACAAAGTGAACCATGCTGCCTTTGTGCGCAGAGCTCTCGACTTCTTTGGATCGGATGGAAGCTTCCCGTTCTTTAAATATTCTATGTATTTGTTTCTCCAATCCCATGTTAAACTTGTGGAGTTTATCTCGGTGTGACCTTCTTCGATTACCGATCTCATGAGTTGTACGACAGTCTCCAATCCTAAATTTGCAAGAGCGTCGACCTCGTTGTTTTGTTTTCGAGGTACATATTGTAAGGTCCATTTCTTAAATCGATGTAGAGTCACCTGTAGTTTATCCAAGTACCTCTGTATTTGGTCTTCTCGGACTTCAAAGGTTCCGTTAACTTGGTTTACCACGAGGAGGGAATCACACTTAGCCTCTATGACCTCCGTTCCCAAGCTTCTAGCTAGTTCGAGACCTGCAATCATGGCCTCATACTCGACCTCATTGTTAGTTAATTTTGTAGTTGTGATAGACTGTCTAACTACATTACCTGTGGGTGATTTTAGTATGATGCCTAGTTTGGACCCCTTCCGTTCGAAGAACCATCCGTAAAGAGGGTCCAGACTCCCAAGGATGTACCCGATGTTATTAGTAGTTCTTTTTCAATCTCAGGTATGAAGGCCGGCCTAAATTAAGCCACGAAGTCTGCCAAGATTTGAGATTTGATGGCGGTTCGGGGTCGATACTCAATATCGTACCCACTGATTTCTATGGCCCATTTGGCCAATCGATCCGAAAGCTCGGGTTTGTGGAAAGTATTTTGAAGGGGATAAGTTGTTACAACACATATCGGATGACATTGAAAATATGGTTTTAGTTTCCTAGAGGTGCTTATTAAAGCAAGCGCTAAGTTTTCTAAGTGTGGATATCTAGTTTCGGCCTCTCCTAAGGTCCCACTGACATAATAAATAGGGAATTGCGTACCTTGTTCTTCTCGGACTAGGACTCCACTTACCGCTATCTTTGAGACAACTAAGTACAAGTAAAGTTGTTCGTCCACTTTCGGGGTATGAAGTAGCGGCGGGCTCGATAAATACCGCTTTAGTTCCTCCAAGGCCTACTAGCATTTCGGAGTCCATGCAAAGTTGCTCTTCTTATTAAGTAGTGAGAAAAATCGGTGTATCCTATCTGAGGATCTCGAAATGAATCGCCCTAGGGCGGCTATCCGTCCCGTTAGCCTCTGCACGGCCTTTACATTATCCACTACCGTGATATCCTCGATAGCTTTAATTTTATCGGGGTTGATTTCGATTCCCCGATTGGACACCATGAAACCAAGAAACTTGCCTGAGCCAACTCCGAATGCACACTTTTCGGGGTTGAGCTTCATATTATACTGCTTCAGTATATCGAAAGTTTCCCTCAAATGCTTTAAATGGTCCTCTGCTTATAGGGACTTAACTAACATGTCATCAATATAAACTTCCATTGATTTTTCTATTTGTTCTTCGAACATTCGGTTTACTAGGCATTGATAAGTTGCACCAGCATTTTTTAGACCAAATGGCATTACGTTATAAAAGTAGGTACCGTACTTAGTGATAAACGAGGTCTTTTGCTGATCCTCCTGGTTCATCTATATCTGGTTGTACCCAGAGTAGGCATCGAGAAAATTGCGAGTCTCGTGGCCGGCCATGGCATCAATTATACGATCGATATTAGGCAAAGGAAAAGAATCCTTGGGGCATGCTTTATTCAAGTCTTTATAATCTACACACATTTTAAGTTTGTTTCCTGTCTTAGGGACTACCACTGCGTTTGCTAGCCATTCAGGGTACATTACTTCTCGAATGGATCCTATTTTGAGAAGTTTGGTTACCTCGTCCTTGATGAAGGCATGTTTGACCTCGGACTGGGGCCTTCTTTTTTGCTTCACCGGATGGAATTTTGGATCCAAGCTTTGTCTATGAGTGGTGATTTTCGGTGGGATCCCTGTCATGTCAAGATGGGACCAAGAGAAACAGTCCATGTTAGCTATAAGAAATTGAATAAGCTTTTTCATGAGCTTGGGACTTAACCCCGCGCCCAGGTATACCTTTTGTTCGGGCAGATGTTCGATTAGCGTGATTTTCTCCAGTTCTTCGACAGTTGATTTTGTAGCATCGGAATCATCGGGGACCACGAAAGATTGAGGGATCCCATAATCATCATCTTCGTCAGTCTTCTGCTTCTCTAGTTGGGTCGAGGCTGACGTTTGTTATTGCTATTTAGTATCCCATTTTTCCTTCGAATTTGATCCCTTTGTCGATGAGAGTGATGATATCGGAATCACTTCATCAACGACAAACATTTGTGGATCCATGGCCTCCCTAACAGGGCATTATACCTCATGTCGCCCTCAATCACGTGGAACTTCTTTTCTTGTATGGTCCCGACCACGTTTACTGGCAGAATTATTTCACCCTTAGTAGTTTCACATGCCATATTGAATCCGTTTAGTACCAGGGTTGCGGGCACGACCTGGTCCTGTAGACCAAGTTGTTCTACGACCCTCGATCGAATGATGTTGGCCAAACTACCTGGATCAATTAACACACGCTTAACTTGAGTTTTATTCATAAGTACAGATATTACCAGTGCATTATTATGGGGCTGCATAACTCCTTCTGCATCTTCGTCATTAAAGGACAAGGTTCTTTTTGGTATGTAATCCTGATCTCGAGATCGCTTCTCTCTTACAATCGACATCTTAGTGCGTTTAAGCACTGGCCCATAGAGGACATCGATCCCTCCGATGATCATGTGGATAATGTGTTGTGGCTCTTCTTGTTCGTTTTGTCTATTGAACTCTCTATTTTTGAAATGATTCTTGGCTCGGTCACTTAAAAACTCTCGAAGGTGCTCTTCATTGAATAATCGGGCTACCTCTTCTCTCAACTGCCTGCAATCTTCCGTTCTGTGGCCATGGGTGCCATGATACTTGCACATTTGATTGGGATTTCTCTAGGCTGGATCGGTCTGCAAAGGTCAAGCCCATTTAGTATCTTTGATGCGTCCGATAGCTAATACGATGGCGGATGCATCAATGTTGAAGTTATACTCTAATAATCTCGGTACTTCCTTAGGTCCGGTATGCCTGTCGAAACCATTATTCTTCATCAGGCCTCGAGACCCTTGGCCTCGATCACTTCTCCTTTCACCTCGTACAGAGTTGCATCTTGGTTCGATGCCCCTACGATCTCCATTATATAGTCAGTATCGGTCCCTGTTCAACCTCGGTTCTCGGTCGATGATCCTTTTAATAACGGACCCAGAAGGGGCCCCCAACTGGTCGTCTTCGACTCTAATCTTCGATTGATATCGATTATGTACATCGGCCCAGGTAACAGTCGGGTACTCAATCAAGTTCTGCTTCAACTGCTGTAAAGCCATTGAGCTTCATTCGTTTAGTCCTTGGGTGAAAGCTTGAACGGCCTAATCATCTGTGACCGGTGGTAGATCCTTCGTTCCATTTGGAAACGAGATACAAACTCTCTTAGAATATCGTTATCTTTTTGCCTTACCTTGAAAAGGTCCAACTTCCTGGTCTCGACCTTTATGGCTCCGGCATGTGCTTTGACAAAAGAATCTGCAAGCATGGCAAAAGAATCGATAGAGTTAGGTGATTAATTATGATACCATATCATTGCTCCCTTTGACAGGGTTTCCCGAATTTCTTTAATAATACAGATTCGATCTCGTCGTCCTCTAGATCATTCCCTTTAATAGCATATGTGTAAGAGGTGACATGTTCGTTGGGGTCGGTCGTTCCATTATATTTAGGAATTTCAGGCATGTGGAACTTCTTGCGGATCGGTTTTGGAGCTGCGCTCGGGGGGAAAGGCTTTTGTACGAACTATTTGGAATCCAAACCCTTCAATATTGGAGGTGCCCCCGGGATCTAATCAACCCTGGAGTTATAAGTTTCTACTTTTTTGTCGTTTGCTTCAATCCTCTTTTCTCCTGATTCTACCCGTTTTGTCAGTTCCTCGAGCATCTTTATAATATCGGGGTTAGTCCCCGAGTCTTGTTCATTTGACCTTACTACAGCTGGCCCCGTTCTGCGGGTGACTTCTCGGGGTGGACCAAGCTCAGGCCTGCTCGGTGCTTAGGTTTGGCTCTGCAACTGAGGTATCACTACCTGTTGAGCTTGTAACATTTCGAAAATCATACGCAGGCGAATACTGTCTTCTCCAACATTTTGGGTATTTCGAACTGCAGATCGAGTTCCACCATGAATGTTATTTTCGGGGTCGAAATGTTGGTTCGCTTCAATGGCCACATGCGAATTAACGTCAATTGGATCTACGGCCCGAGTTTCAACGGGGTCAACGAGTGGCCTTTCATCCCCGGGCGTCAGGTTTTTATTCTCACCTTGATGGCCAGTTTTGTTGTCGATAGGTAGGGCCATTAATTGAGAGTTCGTCATTTTTAACCTGAAATCAAAGATACTTCCTAGAGCAAGTGTAAAATAGTACGTTTTACAGAGATTCGTATCAAATAACCACTATTATCCTTAGCCCCCACGGTGGGCGCCCAACTGTTTACCCGAAAAACGGATAGAGTTGAATTTATACGTAGTTCTAAGAATACATGATATAAATGGATACAAATTGGGAAAGATATGTAAATAAATATCGAAATTAGTTATAAAAGAAATGAATGCAAACTGAATGAACTAGTTAACCTGAGCCTTCAAGTTTTATCACCTTCAAATTGAGTGAAGAATAATTAGTAAAAGAAACAATATGACTAAATATCAAAAGCCAAAAAAGGATAGTATTTGCTCTCTTTTCTGTATACCTCCGAAATGAATCCGTCCTTCTACAAATGATAACAACTCTTAATATAGTGGGGGATCCCATTTTGGATATAATTAAAAATACATAGTGGGGATCCCATGATAGATTAATTAATTAGTTTTTCCTTGATTCAAGCCGTGATTTCTGTCGAGATTCTCCCCCTAACTCCGGCTATAACGGTTTTTTTGTTTTTTGGCTCGATCTCGATCCTGATTGGTTTTGGGGGCTTGAGCTTGATCTTGGCTGATCTCTATTTGTTCGACCTCGATGTCTCGAGCTCGATCTTGGCCGATCTCGATCTAGATTGATTTTTGGGGCTCGAGCTCGAGAACCAAACTCTGTATCATGGCTCGATATTACAATGACGAACCTTTATCCGTCATGTTCCAATCTCGAAGGGCAAACCCGGTTTTGACTGTATACAATGATGCAGGATTAAAGCCTTGTTGTTTTAGCTTGTACTCAACAGGAAATGACTTGGTATTAGTTCCAGTTGGACCGTTGTGGTCCTGTTCCATATGTGCGGATGGTCACACCTTGTCTAATGGGTTCTTTGTTGTCTTTAAATACATCACATACAGGTCCTTCATTTTCAGGGGAAGAATATACACTAGTCTTAGATGAATATGTTGATGCTCAACAAGAAGTTTTGGTGGCAAATTTCAAGCAAGCATCCGTCTCGCGACATAAGCTCAATTTTGGTCTTACTTGAGTAACTGAGAATTACCACATGGTGCTTATTGGCAGGAATCATATTTCATTTCTTAGTGCTAATATTGAGCTTGTTATATCTGCTTACTTTGCTCCAAGTTATTTTGTTTGTGCTGTTTTAATTGTCAGATTGGCTAGAATTGGACATGAGGACAAGATCAGCCAGAGTAAGAGACAACACAAGGTCCTTGAATTCGTGTGCACCATACAAGCTGTATGTGTTGTTCTTGACATGGACTTCTTTAGTATTGTAATTGAAATTTGCTCGAGCTTGAATGACTCCCTGGTGTACCGCCACAAAATCTATTCACTAATACACTATCAAGTTTGAGTTTTACATTTATATATTCTGACTAAGAGATTTCTAGAGGAATTTCCACGTAAGAATGTACCGGTGGACTGTGGTTAATCAGCCATATTTTTGCAAGCTATTGGGTGAAATGGAACAGGGGGGCTATTATGATTAAGGAGTTTCACTACAGCTCAACTTCCCCCACTCTTTTTGCTTCACTATGTTAAGTTGGAATGTGATTGAGTACAGTGCAAATTATGAAGATGATATGGAGCTCAATCGTATAAGTGATATTAGTATAGTAGTCTCTATTGTACTGTTTATTCTGGTATTGTTGGGGCCTAGGGAGTTTCCACAGGAAATACAAGAGTTTTATTATCACAGCCAGGTCCAACGTGAAGTAAACTATGCCAACACAATGAACAGTTCCCACTTAACCGAGTTAATGCCTTGGTGGAGGTTCGCTATTGGAATGTTCGTCTTGGGACTTTCATTTAGCTTATTGATAATTGCTTCGCATAAGTGGAATGCAAGGTTTGGTCAATATGCTGGGCAGGTTACTATTGCACTCAAGTTGATAAATTGTTACTGTCTGCAAAGAGTCACAATGACCAAGGTTTGGATTGGTTCATAACAGGTGCACTAGTTCACTTATTTTCCTCCAGTTATAAAGCATTCCTTGGTGTTGAGATAATTAGTTGAATATTGTTATGAATCTGTCCATCAACCTAAATTCACAGAAGTAGTTATTGGGCTGAGAAAAGCTATTGGGCCGAGAACAAGCAATTAGGTCAGGTTAATTTGGGATTCAGGTAAAGTGTTGGGCTTAACGGTTATCTTAAAAAGCGCATTAGTTTGAGTTTCTAGGGATTATGCGTATTGTTTAGAAAAGTCTTTGAGTTCTCTATCCCTAATTTTCAGTCTGAGCTTCTCATCTCCCCTTTTTCTCTATCCCTTATATTTCAGTTTAGTATCTCTAATTCCTTGTAATAGTTTTGAGTTGAATTTTAATTTTCTTTCACTGTTGAAGTAATAGAAGTGTTGAAAAACTGGTTTGTTACAGTTGTTTATACAGCTAGGCAGACAAGGTGTGTTGCTCTGATGGTAAGCACCCTCCACTTCCAACCAAGAGGTTGTGAGTTCGAGTCACCCCAAGAGCAAGGTGGGAAGTTCTTGGAGGGAAGGATGTCGAGTTTCTATTGGAAACAGCCTCTCTACCCCAGGGTAGGGGTAAGGTCTGCGTACACACTACTCTCCCCAGACCTACTAGTGGGATTATACTGGGTTGTTGTTGTTGTTGTTGTTATACAACTAGGGTACATTTTTTGTATTATTTAGCTCTCTGGTGTTTTTAATTCACAAGAAAGCAGAATGAAAAGATTAAAATAGGTCAATGTATTTTTAGAGAGTGGAATAAGTTAATAAAGTTACTTGAAACCATTTTCTCATTTTTCTTAATCCTTGTGGTTAACTAAACCTCCCAAGTGTCCAAATTTAAAAGAAGTTTTTCTTTTCCTTCAAAATTCAGAAAAACGTCAACGCTGTACATACATTACAAGCATAAATTTGTTATAATCTTCATTCACAAGTTCACCAAATTAAAATCTGATTCCTTCATTTTTTTAATTTCTCCAACAGAATTCGACAACTTCGCTACTGCTAGTAGCAAAATTATACTAAAAACCTCCTCTTCCATTTGTAATAAACATTGAAAATACATAAGAAGCAAAAATTCTTGGAAATTGAAGTGCAAAATCTTCTCTTACTATCTTTGCAACAGCTTCATTTGGGTACTATAATCCAATGTCTACTTTCTCACCTCCCATATAAGTTGGTCATAGATAGTTCGAAATATATATAACTGCATTCAAGCTTTCATTTTGAAGAGAAAACTAGAAACGAGAGAAGAAAACACAATTCAATGTATAGATGAATTAAGGTGGGAGCTGGGATGCTGGAAAAGGAGAGTGATGTGGCAGGGAAGAGGGGATAAGATTGGGTTGGGATGATGAGGTGATATGCCGTGTGGCTTCCAACTCATCCAAATGTCAGGTCAATTAGATAGTGTTAACTATGGTGGAGGATATTAACGGTGGAAGGGTAATTTTGAGCCACTTTTGTAATGTTACGAGTATTATTTGATTGATAGTATAATGAAGGATAAAATTAATTATTTTTGAATAGTAGAGGGCCATATCTCTTTTCCCTATTTTATATTTAAAAATAATTTAATTTTAAATTTCTCAGTATATCTTTAAGGGCGTCCTTTTGTAGTCATAGAAATCTTCAATATATTAAAGATTATAAGTTTCAAAAGTCTTTTTCTTCTTTTTGAAACTCCATGTTAAATAAAAAACATCACAAGTTAAAACAGAGGGAGTAAATAATAATACAAAAAACTATTATATACAACTAATAATAGTATTAATGCATTAGAGTTGCTAGAAAGAATTACCTTTTTAATATAGTTTTGTCTTTATTCAAAAATATATATTAGATTTTATGAACTTAAACATATATTATATTAAAAATAATTGTATGTTGGTTGCTATTATGATAAGATTGGCCCATATTAAAGTGATTTGCTAAGGTTTAAGTTATATTGGCCTAAGATACCTCATAAAGTATGACGTCTTTTGTGTAGATACCTGAATGTAATTTTTAATTTAATTATCAGTTAAAATAAAAATATATAAATTTATACAACTATTAATAGAGTTATGGTCCCCAAATCCGACGCACGAATTTCTTTTTTGATATTCCATAGTTGGAAAAGGAGATAACAACTTACGTATTGGATTAGAAAACGGATAACCACAAGAGTGAAGAATCTTTGCGGCACTTACGGATTATGCTTCCGCATCTAATTTTACTTTCTTGATAATCTAATATATTAGATCTTGGAAAGATAATAAATATTATCTTTAAATATTTTTCCCCAACCATCAGAACCGATGTCATGTTAAATCATTGAATATTAATTCTGGTCTGATTTTGTGCCATATTAATTTCCATAAAACATGCATCCAACCGTTCATTTAGATGGCGTTTAAGTGCCATTTTGGCAAGTTGTTGCTGCGGAAAAAAAACTGGTTTGAAGTTCTTTAATTAAAGTTTCCCTTTCGCAAAAAAAAGAAAAAGAAAAAAGAAAAATACTTTTGATCTGACGTTGATTTAAGGTTTGACCGCCACTAATTGTGGCATCACAGAGAAAGAATTTTGCCCTCCTTTATATATTTGGATGTTTGATATTCTTTCATAAATAAGAAATTAAATTAAAAAGGAGTTCGCGGATTTATGCCTCTATTATGGGCTTGTGGTATTCTAGATTTTGAACAAAGGAGGCTTTATCTTCCTTTAATTTGCTGCCACAAAAGTTATAGTTCTTTGAGTAATTTTTTATTTTATTTGGTAAATTAACATTTTAGATTCAATTTTTGATACTGGCAGCCCTTTAATTTTGTGGTTAATTCAGTCTTCTTATCCACGTAATAACTTCTGGACAATTTAAATTTGAATCAGTTTTCAAGACCTTCCTTGTGAAGAATCATTTGTTTTAAAATATAATAAAATTTGTGTGTGTAACATATGTGAATATTGATTGGCCCAAAGAAAGGTCATATTTAACAGAATTATTATGCATTTTGTGGTAATAAATACGTGATGATTATTTTATTTTACATGTGAATAATAAATTTTACCAAAGGAAGATTTACTATTTGACATGTTTTTTTATTGTCAATATTTAATTATTGCATCAAGATATCACTTACAAGTTAAAATATTTATCCAAAAATAAAATATTAATGGAGTGAAAGGTATCTTGAGATGTGGTTTACCTTTATTCAAATTTATTTTTATTTTGGCTTTCAGTATTACGTGAGCTTAATTTGTTGTTTGTTGTTATCTAATTCAGCTAAATTTACTCATGTAAGTATTACTTGCAAAATCAATTCAATTCCTATAGTAAGTGGCACTAACTTCAAGTAATGAAAAGAGATCCTCAACATGGTCTTCATAGTCATTGATCTCGATTTTGGACTATGGGTTGATTCTCTACCTTTTACATATGAGAGTACCTTAAATTACAAAAGGGAGATAGAAAGGTGGGAGAGATCAAATCGCATATGCATGATGATCATGAATAAAGTCATTTTGAAAATATTTGTCACGATTCAAAATCTCACCAAGTCGTGATGACACTTAACCCTACTCGCTAGGTAAGCCAAATAATGAAAGATACAACTATAAAAAGAAATCATCAATAAATAAGAAATAAGACTACAAAATCAATAAAACTATCCAAAAGACTGGTAGTACTAGTGTAACAACCCGACCGGTCATTTTGAGCATTTGCACTTTGCTCGGTAGTTTGAGGGCATGAGTAGCTCCGTACGATGTATTATGACTTATGTGAATCGTCGGTTTTGGTTTTTAGGTTATTTGGAAATGATTTGGAAGAATGAATTTCATGATTTAAGCTTTAAGTTGGAAGAGTTGACCAAGTTTGACTTTTGTGAATTTGACACCGGAATAAAGTTTTGATGGTTCCGTTAGGTCCGGATGGAGATTTTGGACTTGGGCCTAAGCCCGGATTTGCATTTGGATATTTCAAGAAGGATTCGGCACTAAACGACGAAAGTTGCAAATTTGAAGGTTTGGAAAGTTCATAAGTTTGACAGGGAGTTGACTTTGATGATATCGGGTTCGGATTGTGGTTCCGGGAATTTGAATAGCTTTGTTATGTCATTTGGGACTTGTGTGCAAAATTTGGGTTCATTCCGGGTTGATTTGACATGTTTTGGTGCGAGTTTTGGAAGTTGAAAGTTCAAAGTTCATTCTAGTTCGAATTGAGGTGCGATTCATCATTTCGACATTTTTATGTGTGATTTGAGGCATCGAGTAGGTCCGTATTATGTTATAGGACTTGTTGGTATATTCGGATGGGGTCCCGAGGGGCTCAGGTGAGTTTCGGACGAGGTTCGGACCATTTTGTCGCATGTTGCATTTGGCTAAGGCTGTTGGTTCTGGTGTGGCTGCATCTGCGGACAATTGGTCGCAGAAGCGACGTCGCAGATGCGGAGCCTTCTTCGCAGAAGCGAGGTGAGACCTGGGCAAGGAAGATCGCAGCAGCGGAAACTAGGGCGTATCTGCGGCCCCGCATAAGCGATGGTCTTGGGCGCAAGAGCAAGCTTGAGCGCGTTTGTCTTCGCACCTGCGGTTGCGTAGAAGCGAATGGAGATCCGCAGGTGCGAGGGGTCAGCTGGCTAGTGGAGTCCACAGAAGCGGAGCTTGTGTCGCAGAAGCAATGCCGCAGAAGCGACTCATGTGTCCGCAAAAGCGGAAATGGCTGGGCAGAAGCCTTTAAATCGAGAGTTTGGTCGTTTTATTCATATTTTGAGATGTAGGACTCGGATTGAGGCGATTGTGGAGGAAAATTTCATCACAAGGATTGGGGTAATTGTTCTACACTCAGTTTTGATTATATTTCGTAATTTTGTCTTCGTTTTTGGTAATTGGGTTATGAAATCTTAAAGAGAAATTAGGGGTCTTAGCCTAAAGTTTCATATAGTGAGTTTTTGAGTTTTGAATATCGATTCGGAGTCGGATTTGAGTGAAACTAGTATGGTTGGACTCGTAATTGAATGGTTTGTCGGATTTTATAAGTTTCGTCGAGTTCCGAGGTACGGGCCCGAGTTGGACTTTTTGGTCGATTTTGGGCTTTTGATTAAAGATTCAATTTTTATCGATTGGGCTTGTTCCTTTGGCGTTAATTAATATATTTGAGTTGTTTGTGGCAAGTTTCGAGCCGTTCGGAGGTCGGTACGCACGAGATGGCATTTTTGGAGCATCGCTTGGCTTGTTCGGTATTGGAATTGGCTGGTTCGAGGTAAGTAACACTTCTAAACTTGGTGCTGAGGGTATGAAACCCCGAATTACGTGTTATGCGTTGGTGTTGAGGTGACACACATGCTAGATGACGGGCGTGTGAGCGTGCACCGTGTGAATTATGACTCCGTTATTTCTGTGGTACTGTGTAGTTAATTGATCTTATCTGTAACTATGAAATCTCTACGTACTAGAGTTATTGAACTGTGTTCCATGTTAGAAACCATGTCTAGGCTACATGTTTATTCTGTTTGGACCCACTGAGGTCATTTTTATTGTTGAGTTATTTGCTTACATTGCAATTTCATACTCAGTCATGTTCATTCATTTCATATCACATCTCAATTTCTGTTTCTATATATTGACACATCATGTCATTATTTTTGGGGCTGGTTTCATGGCATTGTAAGCCCGAGAAACTGGAGAGATTAATGACTGAGTGAGGCCGAGGGCCTGATTATTTGTGATATTATAGGATCGGGCTGCACGTCGCAGCATGCTATATTGATTTATGCCTAGATCTGGCTTATTGTGGCACTTGGCCTGAAGGAGCCCCTCCGGAGTTTGTACACACCCCCAGTAAGCGTAGTTGATTATATTGAGTGATGGATCTTCCTTGGGCGTGGATCTTGCCCGAAGCATTTATATTATTTGGGGATAGATCTTTCCCGGGCTAGATTGGCCTTATACAGTACTGAGTAACTGACTGTCAGTTGATTTCCCTAGGCCGAATTGGTCATATACAGTACTGAGTGACTGAGCATGTCGAGTGATTGAGCATGATGAGTGAAAAGTGTGAGGCAGTGAGATTGAGTACTCTGAGAGTGTGAGTACATGAGTTCATCACTGAGATACATTGCATTTTACATGCATACTTGAGATACATGCATAAAGATGCATTTCTCTCTGTCACTCCGGGTTTGGTATCATTCATGATTTCACCTGCATATTGACATGTAGGCATAAAGATGTATTTTTCTCATGCCATTTGATACAGAAACATCTTATCTGTTGTTGAAATGTTTTGGAAAAAATTGCAGTTTCCAGCCTTACTCATATATTTGGTGATTTCGGTAAAAGATTTGGGTTTTCACTGATATACTTGAAAAGCATGCCTATTTTTCTGGAACTGCGAACGAGTTGAGTATTTTATCTCTGGGCTACTTCTTTTATTACTTCCATTATATTGTTATGAACTGTTTTTGGCTATTGGTGTTGGACCCCGACCTATGTTCCAACTCGTCACTACTTTCAACCTGAGGTTAGATTTGTTACTTATTGAGTACATGTGGTCGGTTGTACTCATACTACACTTCTACACCTTGCGTGCAAATGTTGGATGTTGATGTTGCTGTGATCGACGGGAGCTGGATTTGAATACGTACCTGCGTTCCGGTTGTAGCTGCCTCTTGTTTATGTTAGCCTTAGATTTATAAAAATCTATTTATGTACATTTCGAACAAATGATGTATTTATTTCATACCAACTTTGTAAATTCTAATCGTAGAAGCTCATGATTTGTATTACCAGACCTTGGGAATATATTTGTATAAAGGGAGTTTTATTATCATTTATTTCTTGAAAAATCTTATTAATTTAGATAGTTGTTAATTGGCTTACCTGACGGGTTGGGTTAGGTGTCATCACGATTAGGTAGATTTTCGGTCATGACAAGGTGGTATCAGAGCTCTAGGTTCATAGGTTCTACTTGTCATGAGCAAGTGTCTATTAGAGTCTTGCGGATCGATATGATGACGTCCATACCTATCTTCGAGAGGCTACAGGACATTTAGGATAAACTTCCCATCTTTCTCTCCTTATCGTGCGACATTGATTCAGTTTGAAGCATAACTCTTTGAATTCCCTCCATGCATTCGTATGCGCATGTGAGCACTCGGTATCAGCTGTGCATCGATGGCTTGTGATTCCATGGATGAAGTGCGAGATGTGATTTCAGTGTGCTGATGATGGGCCATTTTGGAGGACTTGAGGCCGGGTTTTGATTGTATCTTGGGCACGGGGATTTCGATTGTGTGAGCATGTGCTTTTGGACTTATATGTCCGGTAGTGTCCCTATGAGTGGAATTTATGGCTCGATGACTGGATGGATGGCTATATGATGAGTATAATGTGACTACGGGATGCGTTCAGATGGTTTGAATGCAACGAGAAGAGTTTGCTTGAGATGTAAAAAGGTCTATTGGATGCTTGATTTCTATCTTGACATGACATACGGCCTCATGTTATGTGTGTGTGTTGAAGGACCTTTCATGTTCTTTAATTATGGAACAAATTAGGTTCTCATGTCTTGTTGATGAGTTCAGACTTAGGAAGGTTAAGTGATGGCGTAGTAGTGGTGGCTGTGAAAGGTTATAGAGAGATGTCAGTTTGAGACTAAGCAGGTGGGTTATAACCTGCGAGGTAATCTACGAATGTGTGAACCATATGATGTTGTGTGGAGAGCTTCTTTCTTTTTGCGGATTATATATGTTAATATTTGAATTTTGAACTTGGTTGAGAAAGTTGATCTGATCGTCATGTGGATGTATGCGAGTTTAGTAGATGATTTGAGGTACAATATGGTTTGTACTATGTGAGCTTATGAAGGATTTAGTTGAATCTCCCTGCGGTATTATGGCAGTAATAGAGTATGGACATTGTGAGTTATCGAGTGTTTAGATCTATGGCTTCGAGCCAAGTGGGGGAGTTTGCTATCGATGATTTGATTGCATGGTTACGTGTTGTATTGTTTTTGGTTTGAGGCATACTTGTGGATAGGTTATGACTTGCATAGGTTGAGATCGAGGATGACTCGAGTAAAGAAATTTCTGGATACGGGATGCGTTACACTTTATGGGTATATGGGAATCATGGGATGATTGAGTTGTTATTCGTGAAGGATGTAGTGCGTGTGGAGTAAGAAATCGCTTGGTTGCTTAAAGGTGTGGATTACTTCTTTGGGTGTTGTTGTGCTAATGGGACACAAGACGTTTGGCCCGTTTGGGCGACGCAATTGAGATTTGAGCAGAATGGATGACTCTCGAGAAGGATCTAATGGAGTCAAGAATTATATATAAAAATTGAGAATTTTCCGAACTTGTATATAGCTAGAATCTGAGATTTTCATCGGATGGTGTCGGTACTTGCGATATTTCTATATCATTATGGATTTTACATTTCAGTATCAAGAAGGTGAAGGAAATAACTTTAGATTCATAGAAGGTCTTTACAGAGTGGTGTCTCGGTTGTGGTACTTGTGGGGTGCTTAAAAGGGAATACAATGGCTTATGGGCCTTAGGACAGTGTGGTTTTATGCTAGGATCTCTTGTGGTGAGCTTTGGATGAGTATCATGGTGTTCTAACAAGGAGAAGTGTCAGCTTGAGGGCAATTCAGAAGGAACTCGGAGAAATAGGACATCTTGGTAGTAGGTTGGATCAGTACGGTAATAGATATGATAAATTCTTTGGGTACTTATGATGTGATGAGGCTCTATAGGTGTTTTGGTATCAATACTCTTGGGTTTGGCAACCTGCATGGATTGGTTGAGTTAGAGAGACTCAGTTCTAATGGTTTGGTTATGGGCAAATGAATTTCAAAGTGTTCTCAATGATTTCTACCATAGTTCGAGGTCTATATTTCCTGCTGACGTGGGGAGCGTGTTGCGTGTTATGATTTTCTCCTGGATGAGATCAAATGAAAGGTTCCTGGCTAATTGAGTATGTATTTTTGCTGGACTCAGAGTTGATTATGAGATTTTTGTATTTTTCATACGATGGCATGATAACGACGGTGTGTTGTGTGGGATTGAGGTTTGCATGTGCAAGGCCACGGTCAGTTTTGAAGGGAAGATCATAAATTACTAAATGGCATGGACGGTTTTCGATGTTTAGATGGATGCTATAACTGCTTGGTAATTCTTGAGAAGGGTGCGCATTTTAGAAGGCGCATTATGTGTTAACTTACAGATGCTTTATTGGTATTGAGGTACTCGCCTGGTTGATCAACTGTTGATATTCAGATTTTGCTATGTGGCACGGAAAAATTATAGAAGTATTCCTCATGGGATGATCATGTATGAGTGATGTGTTAGATATTCGGGCGGTGGAGTTGGGATCAGATATGGTGATTCATGTGTTCTACGGATTTGGAGAGTAGGAGCTCTCAAAAGACGATTGTTTCGTGGTTGTGGACTGTGAAAATATGGCCAAAGCTAACCAGATGATAGTATATGTTATGGTTAGAATGGATGCCATCGGATTTGTTTGCGGTACATTTGGAAGGATAATATCGCTGATCGACATAGAAATTAGCTATAGTTCTTGCCGAAGGAGAGGGACCTCCATGGCTTGTTGATCTGATAAGTGGTTATGAGTTTCTGCATGTTTCTTTCATCATCGACAGTGTACTAAGGTTTTGAATGAGGTTTTATTTGATATGAGGTTATTACCGGTGTCGGGTTGTTTTTGAGTAGTTATTGTAGTCAAAAGTTATTGCTACAAGTATGCGAGTTATGCGGTATATCGTGTGATTACATCTTGGGTTATGGTTATGGCTTGATACAGCTTGTTCAGACTTATACAGTGTGTAGATGCAAGATTCAGATATTATAGGAAATTCCAGATGTTGGGAATTGGACTGTGTGGTTTACGGGCTAGAATTGAAGTAATGATCATCACTTATGTTGCGTTGTCAGGCCTATATGGAATAGGGTGATGTGGTATCACCCCCGGGTATGTGCATGGTAAGGTTACAGGGCGATTTGATGGCTTTGGAACGATTCTTGGCACGTTCGAGGACGAACGTATGTTTAAGTGGGGGAGGATGTAACGACACGACTGGACGTTTTGAGCATTTACATTTCACTCGGTAGCTTGAGGGAATGCGTAGCTCCGTACGATGTATTATGACTTATGTGAATCGACGGTTTTGATTTTCAGGTTATTCGGAAATGATTTGGAAGAATGAATTTCATGATTTAACTTTTAAGTTGGAAGAGTTGATCAAGTTTGACTTTTGTGAATTTGACCCCGAAACAGAGTTTTGATGGTTCCGTTAGGTCCGGATGGTGATTTTGCACTTGGGCGTATGTCCGGATTTGCATTTGGATGTTTCTAGAAGGATTCAGCGCTAAACGACGAAAGTTAGAAATTTGAAGGTTTGGAAAGTTCATAAGTTTGACCGAGAGTTGATTTTGATGATATCGAGTTCAGATTGTGGTTCCGGGAATTTGAATAGCTTCGTTATGTCATTTGGGACTTGTGTGCAAAAATTGGGTTCATTCCGGTTTGATTTGATATGTTTCGGTGCGAGTTTTAGAAGTTGAAAGTTCAAAGTTCATTCTAGTTCTAATTGAGGTGCGATTTATCGTTTCGATGTTGTTATGTGTTATTTGAGGCCTCGAGTAGGTCTGTATTATGTTATGGGACTTATTGGTATATTCGGGCGTGGTCTCGAGGGGCTCAGGTGAGTTTCAGACAAAGTTCAGACCATTTCATCGCATGTTGCATTTGGCTAAGGCCGCTGGTTCTGGTGTGGCCGCATCTGCGAACAATTGGTCGTAGAAGCAGCGTCGTAGATGTGGGGCCTTCTTCGCAGAAGAGAGGTGAGACATGGGCACGGAAGATCGCAGAAGCGGGAACTAGGGTGTATCTGCGGCCCCGCAGAAGCGATGGTTTTGGGCGCAAGAGCGAGCTTGAGCGCAGAAGCTCGTTTGCCTTCGCACCTACGGTTGCGCAAAAGAGGATGTACATCTGCAGGTGCGAGGGGTCAGCTTGCTAGGTGACAGGCGTGTGGGTGTGCACTGTGTGAATTGTGACTCCGTTATTTCTGTGATACTGTGTAGCTACCTGATCTTATCTGTAACCATAAATCTCTACGTACTAGAATTATTGAGTTGTGATCCATGTTAGAAACCATGTCTAGGCTACATGGTTATTCTGTTTGGACCCACTGAGGTCATTTATGCTGTTGAGTTATTTGCTTACATTGCAATTTCATACTCAGTCATGTTCATTCATTTCATATCACATCTCAGTCTCTGTTGCTATATATTGACACATCATGCCATCATTTTTGTGTCTAGTTTCATAGCATTGTGAGCCCGAGAGATTGGAGAGATTGATGACTGAGTGAGGTCGAGGGCCTGCTTGTTTGTGATATTATGGGATCGGGCTGCACGCCGCAATATGCTATATTGATTTATGCCTGGATCTGTCTTATTATGGCGCTTGGGCTGAAGGAGCCCCTCTGGAGTATGTACACACCCCCAGTAAGCGCAGTTGATCATATTGAGTGATGGATCTTCCCCGGGCATGGATCTTGCCCGAAGCATTTATATTTGGGGATGGATCTTCCCCGGGCTAGATTGGCCTTATACAGTACTGAGTGA
>AWOL01S0044487.1:108055-124029 GCA_000715115.1 Nicotiana otophora | reverse complement strand
GCTTACAATAACAGTTATCAGTCCAGCATTCATATGGCACCGTATGAGGCTCTGTACGGTAGGTGGTGTCAGTCCCCAGTAGGTTGGTTCGAACCTGTTGAGGCCAGATTATTGGGTACGGACTTGGTTCAGGATGCCTTGGAAAAAGTGAAGGTGATTCAGGATAGACTTTGCACAACCCAGTCCAGACAGAAAAGTTATGCGGACCGGAAGGTTCACGATGTGGCATTCATGGTTGGAGAGCGAGTCTTGCTCCGGGTTTTGCCTATGAAGGGCGTTATGAGGTTTGGAAAGAAGGGCAAGTTGAGCCTAAGGTTCATTGGTCCATTTGAGGTGTTGCGTCGAGTTGGGGAGGTTTCTTATGAGCTTGCCTTGCCTCCCAGTCTAGCAGGAGTTCATACGGTATTCCATGTTTCTATNTGAGATTTACACCGATCATTGGAGTTTGCAGCATCTGTTTAAGCAGAAAGATCTTAACTTACGTCGGCGGAGGTGGTTGGAGCTACTTAAGGATTATGATATCACTATTTTGTACCACCCTGGAAAGGCCAATGTGGTGGCCGATGCTTTGAGTTGCCGGCCAGAGAGTTTGGGGAGTTTAGCATATCTACCAGTAGCAGAGAGGCCATTGGCATTGGATGTTCAGGCCTTAACCAGCCAGTTTGTGAGATTGGATATTTCTGAGCCGAATCGAGTATTGGCTTGTGTGGTCTCTCAGTCTTCTCTTTATGATCGTATCAGGGAGCGTCAGTATAATGACCCCCATCTGTTTGTCCTTAAGGACATGGTCCAGCAGAGTGATGCTAAGGAGGTCACTATTGGAGATGATGGTGCATTAAGGATGCAGGGAAGTCTATGTGTGCCCAATGTGGATGGTTTGCGTGAGTTGATTCTCCAGGAGGCTCACAGTTCACGGTACTCTATTCATCCGGGTGTCGCAAAGATGTATCAGGACTTGAAACAACATTACCGGTGGAGGAGAATAAAGAAGAACATAGTAGAGTATGTGGCTCGATGTCTGAATTGCCAGCAGGTAAAATATGAGCATCAACGACCCGGTGGATTGCTTCAGAAGTTAGAGATTCCGGAGTGGAAATGGGAGCGGATCACTATGGATTTCGTTATTGGACTCCCACGAACTCAGCGGAGGTTTGATGCAGTTTGGGTGATTGTGGATAGGTTGACCAAGTCGGCTCATTTTATTCCTGTGATGACTACATATTCTTCCGAGCACCTAGCTCGAATCTACATCCTCGAGATCGTCAGGCTTCATGGCGTACCAGTATCTATTATCTCTTACCGGGATACGCAGTTTACATCATGATTCTGGAGAGCTGTACATCATGAGTTGGGTACTAGGGTTGAGTTGAGCATATCATTTCACCCTCAGATGGACGGGCAGTCCAAGCGCACTATTCAGATATTAGAGGATATGCTCCGTGCGTGTGTGATAGATTTTGGGGGTGCTTGGGACCAGTTCTTGCCACTTGCAGAGTTTGCTTACAATAACAGTTATCAGTCCAGCATTCATATGGCACCGTATGAGGCTCTGTACGGTAGGTGGTGTCAGTCCCCAGTAGGTTGGTTCGAACCTGTTGAGGCCAGATTATTGGGTACGGACTTGGTTCAGGATGCCTTGGAAAAAGTGAAGGTGATTCAGGATAGACTTTGCACAACCCAGTCCAGACAGAAAAGTTATGCGGACCGGAAGGTTCACGATGTGGCATTCATGGTTGGAGAGCGAGTCTTGCTCCGGGTTTTGCCTATGAAGGGCGTTATGAGGTTTGGAAAGAAGGGCAAGTTGAGCCTAAGGTTCATTGGTCCATTTGAGGTGTTGCGTCGAGTTGGGGAGGTTTCTTATGAGCTTGCCTTGCCTCCCAGTCTAGCAGGAGTTCATACGGTATTCCATGTTTCTATGCTCCGAAAGTATCACGGTGATCCGTCCCATGTGTTGGATTTTATTTCAGTTCAATTGGACAAGGATCTATTCTATGTTGAGGAGCCAGTGGCTATTTTAGACAGGAAGGTCAGAAGGCTAAGATCAAAGAACATTGCTTCTGTGAAGGTTCATTGGAGGGGACAGCCGGTCGAGGAGGCGACTTGGGAGACCGAACAGGATATGCGCAGCCGTTATCCTCATCTTTTCACCACTTCAGATATGTCTCTATGCTCGTTCGAGGATGAATGATTATTTTAAGAGGGGGAGGATGTAACGACCCGACCGGTCATTTTGAGAGTTAGAGCTCCGAACCCCTATTAACTTATTTCCTCATACCTATTTCTGCAATTGTGACTTGCCAGGATGATTGGTTTTGAGTTTTGGAGTGTTTTGGGACACTTAGTCCCTAAATGAGAGCTTAAGTCTTAGAATTTGGACCGTAGTCGAAACTGTGTGAAGACGGATTTGGAATGGAATTCATCGATTCTGTTAGCTCCGTTGAGTGATTTTGAGCTTAGGAGCGCGTCCGGAATATGTTTTGAAGGTCTGTAGTAGATTTAGGCTTGAATTGGCGAAAGTTAGATTTTTTTGCGATTTCGGCCGATAGTGAAAATTTTGATATCGAGCTCGGAATGGATTTCTGAAAGTGACTGTAGGTTTGTAGTGTCATTTGTGACATGTGTGTAAGATTTGAGGTAATTAGGACTAGATTTGACGTGGTTCGGCGTCGTTTGTAGAATTTGCAAAATTCTAAGTTCTTAGGCTTGAATCCGTGCTTAATTTATGATTTTTGGTGTTGTTCGATGTGGTTTGAAGGCTCGACAAAGTTCGTATGGTGTTATAGGATTGGTTGGTAGGTTTGGTTGAGGTCCCAGGGGCCTCAGGTGTGTTTTGGATGCCTAACGGAATGAAATTGGACTTAGAAGAATCTGGTGTTTTTGTTAGTTCTGTTGTAATCGCACTTGCGCATGTCTGCCCGCAGGTGCGAGCAAATTGGCGCAGAAGCGGGAAAATGGAGGAGTGCCAGGGGTCGCAGGTGCGAGATGTTTTCCGCATCTGCGATGCCCGCAGATGTGTTAGGGGTCTTCGCAGGTACGCAAGGTCCGCAGAAGCGGAAGGGAATTCCGCAGGCGCGCACGTGCAGATGCGACCCTTTCATCGCAGGTGCGAAGGCAGAGGGGGCAAGTAAATTGCGCAGATGTGCACAATGTCTGCACAAGCGCACCCGCAGGTGCGAGCCAAGGTTCCGCGGGTGCGGAAATACCTGGGCAGTGGCTAAAACCGAAAGGCTTCATGATTTTTGTCATTTTTGACCTTGCAAACTCGGTTTAGGGCGATGTTTGAGAGCATTTTCGAGGCATTTCTTGAGGTAAGTCCCTTGTGCTTATTTTTTATCAATAATCTTGCCTTACCATGTATTTTTCTATCTAGTTAGTGTGTATTTAAGGTGGAAATTTGAAGTTGGAGGCTAGGGATTTGAAAGTTTGATTTGTGGATTTGGAGGATCATTTGGTATCAGAATTTAGTAATTTTGGTATGGTTAGATTCGTGGTGGAATGGGCGTTTCTATTTTGTAACTTTTACCCGATTCTGAAAAGTGGGCCCCACGGATAATGTTTGAGTTAATTTCGGGATTTTTGTTAAATTGTTGATTTCATTAATTAGATGAGTCTATTATTGTTGTATTTATGATATGTAATTGCTTTTGGCTAGATTTGGGCCATTCAGAGCCGGATATTCGTGGGAAAGGCATTGTGACCGATTGATTGAGCTTGGTTCGAGGTAAGTGGTTTGCCTAACTTTATGTGGAAGAAAATCCCCTTAAGATTTGGAACCATTGTGTTATGCGAGCGTCGTGTACGTGAGGTGACGAGTACGTACACGAGCTAGTTGTGATAAAACCCGATTTTTTTACCGAGCAGCAACATGTTTTTCTGTTTATTTGAGTTATACCATTTTAATGAGTACTAATCTATTCTCATTCTTAATTGAGTTATTTCAATATGTGTAGCTATCATGTTTAGTCTAATACAACGTGTCTACGTGTCTTAATTATTTATGTGAATTATGTGCAGCATGCTTAGTGAATTTCTCGCTTCTTCCCTGACTGGTACTTAGTATAAATTGTAAGAACTTCGTGATGTGGTTGTATTTCTATTATTCGCACTGCATATTTAATTTGGGACTACGGAACGGTATTTCGGGAGATCCCCCTGTACTGCATATTTACTTTGGGACTACAGAACGGTATTCCGGGAGATCCCCCTGTCTTGCATATTTACTTTGGGACTACGGAACGGTATTCCGGGAGATTCTCCTGCACATTTACTTTGGGACTACGGAACGGTATTCCGGGAGATTCCCCTGCACATTTACGTTTGGGACTACGAGATGGTATCTCGGGAGATCACCTGTTGTGTTTCTGTGTAATAAGCTGTTACCTTCTATGATTTCATTGTTGTTAAATTTCAGCCTTTATTTTATTGCGGTATTACACTCTATATTACTTTATTATATATTTACCAATAGGGCCTTGACCTGACATCGTCACTACTCGACCGAGGTTAGGTTTGGCACTTACTGGGTACCGATTATAGTGTACTCATGCTACTCTCTGCATATATTTTTCATGTGCAGATCCAGGTGCACCTTATCAGCCGCACTATCAGTGAGCCGGGATAGCTTTAGAGACTTCAAGGTATATCTGCCGCGTCCGTAGACCTCGGAGTCCCGTTCTACTCTTTCTCATGTCTATTACCTTCTGTATTTTTCCTTGTTAGATTCTGATGTATAGAAACACTAGATTTTTCCTTTTGTAGTTTGTGATTCACGATGTTCTGAGTTTTGGGATTTGTTGTGTATTTTTGAATAATTGGTTAAATTTATATTTTTATTTCAATATTCCGTAAAATGTTAGGCTTACCTAGTTGTAGAGACTAAGTGCCGTCACGATGTCATACGGAGGGGAAAATTGGGTCGTGACATCGACGCTATCAAGAATTTTTGAAAAGGAATATAAAATATTGGCTTCTTTTATAGAAGTGTCCAACTCCTCCTTTTTCTAAATGTTTTTGGTTTCAAAATTCTAAACAATATAGGTTGATGAAAGCATTGTCCAGCCACAAAACTAAAAGAGAGTGTTTATGGAGAATAAAAATTAGGTATTAATCGACTTCTTTTTACACACTTTGAAAGAATATTAAAGAACGTGTTTCCTACTTACTATCTTTTTTGTCCATTTTAACCTATGAAAATTTACCTCTTTAATATGTATATTAAATAATGAGTTTCTACTTAATGTCTAATTCTTTTTCCTTTATAACATACGAAAATTTCGACCATAGTAGTAGGAATTTTAAATAATGAGTTTCTTCTTATTGTCTTATTCTTTTTAACTTTTTACCTTGATAAGTTTTACTTTTCCCGCAAGCTATGGAATGGAAGGAACGTTTTTTACGTTATTAATTAAGAAAGAGTTTTCTTTTTATTTTACCGGCAACCTTTTTTTCAAAAAAATAAATACCCATTGAGGACCGCAGATTTCTATCTGCGGCCGCAAAATGTGAAGGAAAATCAATAGAGCCCCAGTGCAAAGTGCGGACCGCACAATTATTGTGCGGCCGCGGAAGATACGTAAGAGCCAAAGTTCATAGAGTTTTATTTCAAGGTCAAGAAGAAATGCGGACCGCACAATAATTGTGCGGCCGCAGAAACAGCTATGTGACCGCACTCAGGAAATGTGCAGTCCACAGAAGAACCCAGTGCGGCCGCACCCAGAATTGTGCAGACCGCAGAACATGAGAGATGCGGCCCCAATCCAGAATTGTGCGGCTGCAGAATCAACTCCTGTCAAGATCTTAAGAGAAGTGCAGACCGCACATATAATTGTGCGGCCACAGAACCTCCAAAAGGGCAATTTTGTCCGAAAATTCTAGCTTTGTATAAATAGACTACTTTCACGAAATTAGGTCAAGTTTTGAATATTCAAAGTCCTATAGCCATTTTTCTTTACCCCTTCAGTAAACTTTAGCTTACTTTGGTGATTTAACATTGGCTTTTTATCTTTTAATCTTGCAATATGAGTTTTATCATCTTTTCTTCTCTATTTTCCTCTATACCCATTATGAGTAGCTAGATTGCTAGCTAGGGTTGTGACCCAACCCTACTGTGTGAACCTAATGGGTGTTTGATTTATGACTTGTTTATGGTTGGGTGTTTATTATTTAGCCTTGTTCTTGCCTTTAATTGTGGAATTAATGGTTGCAAACATTAGTTCATGCCTATTTGACTTGGTCTATACTTGAGAAAGAGAGACCTAGTCTACGAAAACTCAGCTAACAAGAATTTGGGATAAAATCAAGAGATTGGTAGTCCCAATTAAAGGGTTGAACCTAGAGATAGTAAAACCCGACTTGAGCATTTTATCAACTGTTTTGTTCGATACCCATTTAGACTTGAGAAAACCAATTTATGCAAAATCACTCTCTTACCGAGAGGTATTGAGTGGGTATTTGAGTGTTGATTGCTATAATACACCCCGACCAACAAAACAAGCTTTAAAGTTTATAACACGTTAGGCAAACACCTAGGAGAAGGTCATACCGTTGGGCTTTTTATATATTTGAAAACCATCCAAAAATAATATTCTCTAGTTTTATATCTTTAGAATTGTAATCCTTAACGTAATTTTAAAAGTAAAGACAAAACCATATTTGTGGAAGTACAACCAAGATACTTCACGTGCTTTATCCAAATATATACCACTAATCCCATCTAAGCTCCATGTGGATTCGATTCCGACTCCTTGTTGGGTATTATTATTGCAATCGACCGTTTCACAACCCCAAATAGAGGTGTGACTTGGACGAGATCAATGCCCGGATTCTTTTTGCCCCCATAGGGATATCTAGCTACCTCCGGTTCCTAATAACCAAAGTGGACCAGGCAAAAATAAATGAGGTAGATGCGCCATACATGTTCAACGAAGCACAACAAGCACTGAATCGGGTAACTCTTGATAATTATTGATAATCCTAATGTCTAATATAACAACTAGTCCTTGATGATTATAATATCCCTTATAATATTCGCAGGCCTCGGTGCTTGCGTAGAAGGCATTGAGGCAGAGGCACTTTGTGATTCGCGAACGCGAGGGGTATGTCGCGTTCGCGAAAGAGGAATTTGGACGGGAACAATTTTGTGCTTCGCGAACGCGAGGCACTGACCGCGTTCGCGAAGAAGAAAAGCTTGGGCAGTGAGTTTAAGTTCTGAAAATGGGACTTCGTCCCATTTTCTATTTTTGACGGATTGGAGCTCGGGAAGAGGCGATGTTCGGGAGTTTTTCAAGATAACCAACGGGGTAAGTGTTCTTAACTCAATATTAGTTAAATTACCCGAATCCATGGTTGTTTTTAACATTTAATTGGTGAATTAAGTTGGAAATATTATGAAAACCCTCTTGGTTTAATGTGAAGATTTGAGGGTTGAGTTGATGTCGGAATTTGATAAAATTGGTATGGTTGGACTCATGGTTGAATGAGCGTTCATATTTTATAACTTTTGTCGGGCTCCGAGACGTGGGCCCCACAGGTGATTTTTGAGTGTAATTTCGGATTTTGCGAAAATATTAGTATTTTGATATGGAATTAATTCTTATAATTTGTGTTGACTGAAACAAATTAATTGTGACTAGATTCGAGGCATTCAGAAGTTGATACGCGCAGAATAGGATTTCTGGAGCATTGTTTAGCTTGCTCGACTTTGGATTCGTTATGTTTGAGGTAAGTAACTCTTAATCTTGGAACTGAGGGTATGAACCCTGAATATATGTATTATGTGAATTGTTGGGAGGTGACGCACATGTTAGGTTACGGGCGTGTAGGCGTGCACCATAGGAATTGTCACGTAATTGTTCCGTGGAATTTTGTAGTCAAATAATCTTGGAATTTTCCATGCAATTTTATGTTTTAAAAAAATTGAGCTGAGAATCAAATTAAAAATCATGTTGAGGCTATGTGACGTTATTATTGGGACCCACAAAGATCGTATTGCTGTGAATTATTTGTTTAAATTGAAGATTTATACTCAGTCATATTCTTTTCATTACATATCATATCTCAGTCTCTGTTGTTAATTATTTATTCATCATATCATTATTTTGAGCTAGTTTCATGACATTCTGAGCCCGAGAGATAGGAGAGATTGATGACTGAGTGAGGTCGAGGGCCTGATTTTAAGGATAATTATGGGATCGGGTTGCACGCCGCAGCATGCCATTTGGCTTTATATAATTTATTATTATGTGGATCGGGGCTTCCCGCCTTCCGCAGGCCTTATAGGCTTTATTATAGCATGTGAGTTGTCCATGCGGATACAGATATTGATACTATAGAACATGAGTTATTCGTGCAACACGTGAGTTGTCCGTGCAAATTATAGCGCTTGGGCTGAAAGAGCCCCTCCGGAGTCTGTACATACCCCCAGTGAGCGCAGGTACCTACTGAGTGCTAGTGTCGAGTGCCGAGTATCGAGCGATTGGGAGGACTGAGTTACTGTGAGGACTGAGTGACTGGGAGGACTAAGTGAAATGATACTCTGAGAGTATGCATATGAGTTTATCACTGAGTTGCATCACATTGACATGCACACATGACATACATGCATAAAGATGTATTTTCCTCATGCTGTACAGTATCACATCATTCATGATTTCTCACACATGTTGACAGATGGACATAGTGATAAATTTGTTTTACACGGGTTATCTGGAAAGAAAATGAAATATCTCATTTATTATTGAAAGGATTTTGGGAAAACTATTATTTTCAAACTTATTCATATTTTTGGCAACTTTGGTAAACGATTTGGGTTTTTTACTGATGTACTTGAAATGAAGAACTATTTTTTTGAAATCATGATTTAGCTGAGTATTTTATCTCTGAGTTACTTCTTGTATTATTTGCATTACATTGTTATGGACTGTTGTGGACTTTTGGTTTTGGACCCGACCTTGGTAAAATCTCGTCACTACTTTCAACCTAAAATTAGGTTTGTTACTTATTGAGTACACGGGGTCAGTTGTACTCATACTACACTTCTGTACCTTACGTGCATATATTGGATGTTGATATTGTTGTACTCGACGGGAGATGAAATTGAAGACGTATCTGTGTTCTGATTGTAGCTGCCTCTTGTTCATTGTAGCCTTAGATTTATAACATTCTATTCATGTACATTTCGAATAGATGATGTATTATTTCATACAAGTTTTGTAAATTTTATTCTTAGAAGCTCATGATTTATACTACCAGTTCTTGGAGAAATGCATTGGTTTCATATATATTTTTTTAATTAATTGCCTTACTAAATTTATTGGAATTGGATAGTTGATAATTGGCTTACCTAACGGGTTGGGTTAGGTGCCATCACGACTAGTCGGATTTTGGGTCGTGACAAGGTGGTATCAGAGCTCTAGGTTCATAGGTTCTACAAGTCATGAGCAAGTATCTAGTAGAGTCTTGTGGATCGGTATGATGACGTCCATACTTATCTTCGAGAGGCTACATGGCATTTAGGGTAATTTCCCATCTTTCTTTCCTTATCGTGTGGAATTGATTCAGCTTGAAATATAACTCTTTGAATTCCTTCCATACATTCGTATGCGCACATGAGCGCTCAATATCAGTTGTGTATCGCTGGCTTGTGATTCCATGAACGAGGTTCGAGATGAGTATTTTGCGTTTTGTTGATGGGCCAGTCTGGAGGACTTGAGGCCGGAGTTAGACTGCAACTTAAGCTCGGTAGTTTCGGTTGTGAGAACCTGTGCAATTGGACTTATGCGTTCGGTAGTATTCCTATGAGTGGAATTTGTGGCTTGATGAGAAGTTGAATGACTATATGATAAGTATGATGTGAATGCGGGATGTGTTCGGATGGGTTGAATGAGACAAATAAATTTTTCTCGTGACTCAAGAGTTTGCTATTGGGTACTTGATTCCTGTTTTGATGCGACGTACAGTCTTGAGTTGTAAGTGCATTAAGGGATGTCATGCTATTTAATTGTAGATCAAAGTAGAGTTTTATGTCGTGTTGATGAATTCAAACTGAGAAATATTAAGTGATTCCGTGGTAATTGTGGCCGCGAAAGGGTATAGCAATATGCCAATTTGAGGCTAAGCAGGTGGGTTATCTCCTGTGGAGTAATATACATAGGTGTGTTCATTATAATATTGAGATTTGAATTTGAAGCTGGTTGAGAAAGTTGACTTGACTATCAAGAGAATAAATGCGAGTTTAGTGGATGATTGAGGTATTTTATGGTTGGCGTTGTATGAGCTTGAGAAGAATTTTTGTTGGACTGACTGTAGTATTATGGCAGTAATAAAGTATGGGTATTGTGAGTTATAAAGTGTTTAAATCTATGGTTTTGAGCCAAGTGGGGGAGCCTACTATTGACAATTCAATTGATGGTTATATGTTAAATTTTAGTTTGGTCTGAGGCATACTTGTGGATTAGTTATGACTTGCAGAGGTTGAGATCGAGGATGACTTGAGTACTGAAATTTCTAGATACGGAATATATTGCGCTTTATGGGTTTATGAAAATCACGGGGTGAGTGAGTTATTATTTGTGAATAGCGTAGTGCGCACAGAGTTTGAATTTGATCAGTGGTGTTAAGGAAGGATTACCTCTTTGAGTGTTGCTGTGCTAATGGTGCACGTGTCTTTCAGCCCATTTGTGCGGTGCAATTTAGATTTGAGCAAATTGGATGACTCTCGAGAAAGTTCTAATGGATTCAAGATTATTATGTAACAATTGAGAAATTTTGGCGGATTTGTTTATGGCTAATAGCTGAGATTTAGGTTGGATGGTGTCGAGACTTGTGGCATTTTTGTATATTATTATGGATTTTATATTTCGATATCAGGAAGGTGAATGAAACGACCTTAGAATCAAATAAGGTATTTTCAGAATGGGTGTTTTGATTGTGGTATTTATAGGGGTAATTATGATGTGGTGAGACTCTACAGATATTTTGGTGGCAATATTCTTGGGTTTTGGTGACCTACGTGGTTTGGTCGAGTTAGAGGAATTTAGTTCTAATAGCTTGGTTATGTGCAGATGGATTTCAAACTGTTCTTGATAGTCTCTACCATGGTTTGAACCTGATATTTTCTACTGGTGTGGGAAACGTGTTGTGTATTGTGATTTCCTCCTGGAAGGAAGCAAGAGGAAGGTTTCTAACTAACTGGGTATGTAATTTACTGGTGACCCAGAGTTGATAATGAGATTCTTGTGCTTTTCACATGATGGCAAGATAGATGTTATGTGTTGTGTGGAAGTTAGATTTACATGTACAAGGTAGCGGTTCAGTCTTGAAGAGAAGGTAACGAATGTTGGACAAAACATGGGCGGTTCCAAATAACTAGATGAATACTATTACTACTTAGTGTTGTATGAGAAGGGTGCGAATTTCAGAAGGCGCATTGTATTTTGACTTATGGATGTATAATTAGTATTGCGGTACTCACATGGTTGATAGACTGCTGATATTCAAATTATTGCTATGTGGCATGGAAGAATTATGAAGATTTCCTCGTTGGATGATCGTGCATGAAGAATGTGTTACTTATTCTAGTAATGGAGTTGGGATCAGTTACGGTGATTCATGTGTTCGATGAATTTAGAGACTGGGAGTTCTCAGAAGTATATTATTTCGGGTTGCGGCCTATTTGAGGTGAGTATTTTATTTTAAGTTAGTGGAGGAACTAGTTGCGTTAATTATTTGTGATATCTACGCGCTATAAGTATGCATATATGTGAGGTTTGAGCCAATGTGCGGGCATTGGGGCAAGTATTTATACTCTAAAGAATGCTTAGGCTATGATATGTCTAGAGTTGATTGTTAAGCGTAAAGTTATAACATTTCTCGTGTTCTTACCTTTGTTGAGAACTATCTGGGCTACACTTGAGGTTACAAAGAGGCTAATTCCCAGAATAAACGGGGTAGTTACTATCTCTGTGTTAAATTGCCGATTTGAAGTGTGATAGCAGACTTTGCACATGCTTACACTATGACGTATTATTTATACCAGTACAGGAGCATGAGAATCTTATTTCATCATCATATACAAGTGTACTTGTTTAATTGCTCATGTATGATATGCTGGGACTGGAGGCCTGTGACCATGCCGGGCGATTCATATGATTGGCATGTGAGTTGTCCGTACCGTGTGTGGAAATTTTATTTCTATGATAATTTATCTGATTCATTAATTTTCTTCCTCTACAGTTGTACACATGCGCTTACAGTTATCCTCTTCACGAAATTTGAGGAGTTGGTTGTAACATTATGGTTGTGGTGGTACTTGTTGAACTTGCAATACGAATCTCTACTTTGAGACATCTTCCATTTTGGGTACACTAATTGCACAGATATGACTAGAGTTATATTGATGTGGCGTGTCTGAGATAGTTGCATTTAATAATGTAAGTTCATTGGACTTAGAATGGGTACTATCATGTTAAATTACAGTATATTCGGAAGGATAATATTGAAAGCCGGCTTAGAAAGTGAGTATGGTTCTGGTTAGGGCGGGAGAGATCCATGACTTGTCGATCTGATAAGATGTTATGAGATTTTGCATGTTTCTTTTATTATCAATAGTGCGCGAAGGTGTTGGGATGAGGTTTTGTCCGATATGGGGTTTAATGCTAGTACTTGGTTGGTTTGGAGTAGTTATTGTGATCAGGAATGGTGCTCCGAGCGGGCGAGTTGTGTAATATGCTGGGTGATTATATTCGTGATTATAGTTATAGCTCGATGCAACTTGTTCAGACTCATATAGTGTGTAAATGTAAGATTCGTGTCTTGAAAAGAAATTTGATGGTTGGGAATTGAATTCCAAGGTTTTTCGGCTAAGGTTAAATTAAGGATTTTCAGTTATATTGTGTTGTCAGGCCTATGTGGAATAGGGTGATGTGGGATCACCCCCGGGTACGTGTGTGGTAAGATAGAATAGTGATTTGATGGCTTGGGAACAACTCTTGGCACGTTCGAGGACGAACGTACGTTTAAGTAGGGGAGAATGTAACGACCCAGCCGGTTGTTTTGAGTATTATAGTCCCGTTCCCCCATTTACTGCTCAATTTATGCCTTACAGTTGATTTATAACTTATCTGGTTAGTTGGTTCGGGTCCGGAAGGATTTCGGAGTGAAATGAGACACTTAGTCTCATAATTAAAAACTTAAGTTGGAAAAGTTGATCGGATATTCACTTATGTGTAAACGACTTCAAAATTGAATTCTGATGATTCCAATAGCTCTGTATGGTGATTGTGGACTTATGAGCGTGTCCGAAAAATTATTTGGAGGTCCGTAGTGGAATTAGGCTTGTAATGAAGAAAGTCAAATTTTGGGGAAGTTTGACCGGGGGTTGACTTTTTGATATCGGGGTCAGAATGCGATTCTAAAAATTCCAATACCTTTGTTATGTCATTTATGACTTGTGTGCAAAATTTGAGGTCAATCGGACGTGATTTGATAGGTTTCGGCGTCGTTTGTTGAAATTTATAATTTCAAAGTTCATTAGACTTGAATTGGGGTATGATTTGTGGTTTTAGTATTGTTTGAGGTGATTTGAGGCTTCGACTAAGTTCGTATGATATTTTAGGACCTGTTGGTGTATTTGGTTGAGGTCCCGGGGGCTTCGGGTAAGTTTCGGATGGTTAACGGGTTGGATTTTTGACTTGGAACTCTGCTGGAATTTTTCCGATGCACCATCTAGTTTCCTTCATCGCGTTCGCGAGTGGAGCCTCGCGTTCGCGAAGAGGAACTGAGAGGCTAGCAATATTTGCTTTTCGTGTTCGCGAAGAGAAGGACGCGTTCGCAAAGGGTGGACAGGGTGTGCATCGCGAACACGAGAGGTGTTACGCGTTCACGAAGAAGCGATAAAGCAGCTGAGAACCCCATGCAATTGGTCTATGCGTTCGCGTAGGGTGTAACGACCCGACCGGTCGTTTTGAGCTCTAGCGCGTCATTCGGTGGTTTGAGGCCATGAGTAGCTTCACTTTAGGTATTATGACTTGTACGCGTGGTCGGAATTTAATTTCGGAAAGTTCGGAGTTGGTTTGGAATGAAAATTCTAATTTCGGAAGCCTTAAATTGGGGGATTGACTAAAGTATAATTTTTGAGTAAACAACCTCGGAATCAGGATTTGAAGGTTCCAATAGGTTCGTATGATGACTTAGGACTTGGGCGTATGTTCGGATCGGGATTTGGGTGATCCGGGAGCGTTTCGGCGCCTATTGTGGAAGATAGCATTTTTAGAAGGATTTCATAAATTTGGGTTGAAGTGCATTTGAATGTTATCGATGTCCGTTTGAGACTCTGAGTCTGAAAATAGCTCTGTATGGTGATTCTGGTATCGGGAGCACGTCCGAAAGTGGATTTGGAGGTCCGTAGGTCATTCTAGAGTCATTTGGCGAAAGTTAGAAATTTGAAGGTTTTTGAGAAGTTTGACCGGAAGTGGACTTTTTGATATTGGGGTCGGATTCCAATTCCGGAGGTTGGAATAGGTCCGTAATGCCAAATGTGTCACGACCCAATTTCACCTATAGGTCGTGATGGCGCTCAACACTATAGCTAGGCAAGCTAACAAATAAATTAAACATATATCAATTATTTTCAGAATAATTTTCTAAGTAATTTTATTGTTTTACTAGCAATATTAAAGAGAATAGAAAAGATACCGATTAATTTAAATTCAAGAAAATAATATCAATTCCAAATTCTACCAATATGTGTGTCAAGACCTGTTGTCATAAGTGTATGAGCATCTAGTAAATTATACAAAACCAGCCTTCATTCAATCTATCACAACTTTCTATACAAATGTCCGAATAATGAATGTTTAACTTTTTGGATACTAGAATCGAAGGGCTACAACTTTGATGTTTTAAAAATTTTCAGATTCCTTATAGATTGCGAGATATAAGTTTCCAAAGTTGGCTCCACGCACCAGAAATTTCTGGCGAACAGCTCTGCAACAGAAATTTCCAGCAACCCTCTTTATCCGAAATCCATTCCGTTTACCTTCCGAAATCCACCCAAGGCCCTCGGGACCTTAACCAATTATACCAACATGTCCCAAAATACAATACTAACTTAGTCGATGCTTCAGATCACATCAAACAACATCAAAACGGCGAATCGCACCTCAAATCAAAATCTATGAACTTTGAACTTTCAAATTCTATATCTTGTGCCGAAACACATCAAATCAATTTAGAATGACTTCAAATTTTACACACAAGTAATAAATGTAATAACGGACCTATTTTAATTTTCATAATCGGATTCCGGCCTCGATATCAAAAAGTCAACTCTCCGGTCAAACTTCCCAAAAATTCAACTTTCGACATTTCAAGCCTAATTCTACTACGGACCTCCAAATAATTTTTCGGACACGCTCCTAAGTCTATAATCACCATACAGAGCTATTGACATCATCAAAATTTCATTCCGGAGTCGTTTGATCAAAAGTAAACTCTCCGGTCAACTCTTTCCATTTAAGCTTCTAATTAAGGATCGTTTCTTTTAATTAATTTCGAATCTTCCGAAAAATGAAACCCGACCACACTCGCGCGTCATAATACTTATTACGAAGCTGCTCGAGACCTTAAGTCGTTGAACGGGGCATTAATTCTTAAAATGACAAGTCGCATCGTTACAAACAATTCTATGTATTCCTTGATTCTCCTCTATGAAAATCTCCGTGATTTGAGGGTTTGAGAAGCGTCGTTCTCGAATGTAGGATGATGCAGACCTTCTTGTGATGTATTTAATCGCCAAGAATGTCGAGCATCACTTTGTTGTTTCGGGTTAGTTTCCGGGAAGATCTTCGTTGATCACTCTTTTGTTAAAGAACTCTACACTTGATGATTGATCTCTCTATTTGCGGATGTCTTCACCAATTGCGAAACGTTCTTCTCCAACTCTGAATGTCCTCAGAGAGTTATATAATCCCCCCCCC
>AWOL01S0044487.1:65025-93497 GCA_000715115.1 Nicotiana otophora | reverse complement strand
CAGTAAGTAAGGCAAGTCCATGCCCTGGGAAGTCCATCCCGAATATCGATGATCATCTACACTCACTGGGGGTGTGTACAGACTCCGGAGGGGCTCCTTCAGCCCAAGCGTAATACAAAGCCAATATGGCCTACTGCATGCGGGCAGTCCCGATCCGTATAATGACAAAGCCTATAAGGCCTGCTACGGACGGGCAACCCCGATCCATAAAATAGTAAATCCAATAAGGCCTGCTGCAGGCGGGCAACCCCGATCCAGAAAATAGTAAAGCCAATAAGGCCTGCTGCAGGCGGGCAGCCCCGATCCAGAACAATAATAATGTATAAGCCATCCTGCCCTACTGCAGGCGGGCAACCCCGATCCATTTAATAATAACATATATAAAGCTAAATGGCCTGCTACGTTACGCAGCTCAATCCCATAAATATTCTCACAATGGACAATTATTACCGAGTGTGAAATATATATTTTTGAACAATTAATTCAACAACAACACAACCCCATGGGTCCCAAAATATTGGCACGTAGCCTAAACATAATCTTTAATAGGAGCCTCAGCTCAATTTCTCTAACACGTGGAGAATGTTCAGATAATAACATGATTCATTAATCTTACAATTGTGCAGGATTTATTCAAGACATAATTTATATGGTGCACGTCCACATGCTTGTCACCTATCGTGTATGTCACATCCAAACAATTTATATCATACCAAATTCGAGGATGCATACCCTCAGAACCAAGTTTAGAAGTGTTACTTACCTCAACCCGTATAATTCTTTATTCCGCTATGTCCTTGCCACGAGAATTGATCTCCGAAAGCCTCGTATCTAAGTACAATTAATTCGATTCAATCAATACCAATTATTGTAATTAATCCCATAAGGAAATACTAATTTTTCCAATAAAATCCGAAATTAACTCAAAAATCGCATGTGGGTCCCACGTCTCGAAACCTGACAAAAGTTACAAAATATGAACGCTCATCCAACCACGAGTCCAACCATACAAATTTTACCAAATTCCGACATCAACTCAACCCTCAAATCTTCAATTAAAGTCTTTGAAGATTTCTACCATTTTCAACCCAATCTATACCCATTTGAACTCAACAATATTTCCATATACCTTATTGATATGTATAAATGATACTATTACACCCAAGAATCATACTCTTAATCACCCATCTTTACCCAAACTCGAAATTGAAGACTAGGGGTTTTGAGTGAAGATCTTGTGATATTTCCTTGTTGGATTTCAAAGCTTGAACAAGATCTTGATAAACAAAGTACTTGAGCTTCTTCCTCTATCTCTAGAACACTCTCCCTTCTCTCTAACAAATGTCAGATATTTGTTCCAAAATGAGTCCCCAAGCCTATTTATCAAAATGGGTTCGGGTTATGAAAATAGAAAAATTAACCCTACGAAAGCAGGTCTGCGGTCTCATAATGGACCACAGAATGGGCATGCGGGTCGCAAAATGCACCGCAAAATCGATACCCAGAAATGGGCTTCACTTGACAGGTTTGCGACCATTTTGCGGTCGCATAACTACTTCTGCGATCTCATAATGGTTCTGCGATTGCAGAATTGGTCGCAGAATCGCATTTTTTCAGACTTTGGTAATTTAGTCATAACTTCTTGTAGAAATGTCCAAATAACGAACGTTTTGAAGCGTTAGAAATTAGACTCGAAGATCTTCATTTGATAGGTAGATCATCACGTAACTCTCTATATATGTAGATATTCTTGTTCAAAGTTAGATCTTGTGCGAACTCACTTGAAACTTTAGTCTTATGCAATTTCTAACTTCTACATTCGATGCCGAAACCTATCGAATCAAGTCCGATTGACCTCAAATTTTGCACACAAGTCATAAATGACATAATGAAGCTATTCCAATTTTCATAATCAGATTCCGACCTCGTTATCAAAAAGTCAACCCCCCGGTCAAACTTTCCAAAAATTCAACTTTCGGCATTTCAAGCCTAATTCCACTACAGACCTTCAAATATATTTTCGAACACGCCCATAGACAGTACCAAGTGAACAGATAATTTGTGACCAGTATTTACATGAGGTCTTTTTACTGAGATGTCATATGCCTCATATCATGCAGTATTGACCTATTTCACTTGTATTGAGTTTAACTGTTGAACTTGAAAGCATGCCTATATTTCTGTACCATTATTTTTACCGGACTGTACCTTCGGAGCTCATCATTTCTTTCAGCCCAGAGGTTAGTCTTGTTACTTATTGAGTTAGTTGTACTCATACTATACTCTGCACCTCGTGTGCAGATCCAGGTGCTTTCGGACACAGAGATTGTTAGATTTCAAAGTACTATCAGTTGGAGACTATCAAGATAGCTTCTTGGCATCCGCTGACTTTGTCTTTCTTTCCTTCAGTTATTGTACTGTTCTATATTTTTCGACAGTGATTTTTATCAGTCAAACATTGTACTCATATTAGATGCTCGTGCACTCAGTGACACCGGATTTTGGGAGAGTTATATTTGAAATTGTAAGATTTCTTCCGCTGAATTTAATTAATTATTTTCAAATTTAAAAGATATGGTGGATTATTGAGATTTTCGACATTCCTAGTATTGAGATAGGTGCCATCACGACAGGTGAGATTTTGGGTCATGACAATTATCAAAACATGAAAGTTGTGGTAGTTTTATTCTAGTTTCCATAAAGTTAAACCATTCATCATTTGGACATTTGTACCTAAAGTTATAATCGATTGAATGAAGGCTAGTGCAAGCAAGTTTTGGTGTGGACTTTTAGTGAAGGAAAATGAACTTTTAGTGATGGATGGGCAGAAACTTAAGGACCAAAAATGGTCATTTCCTTCATTTCGTTTTGAATTTTTGGAGCACGGTTCTTGGGCGATTTTTGGGCGATTTTCATGGAAAAACATTGGGGTAAGTATTACTTATCCTATATTGATTATATTTCATGATTCCATACTCATTTACATCATGAATCCGTGAATTTATGGAAGAAAAATTAACTTTTTTGCAAAATCTTCCAAAAATAAAAATTTAAGATTTGGAGGTTGAGTTTTTATCGGAATTTGATAAAATCGGTATGGTTGAACTCGTATCGGAATGGGTGTTCGTATTTTGTAAAACTTATATCGGGTTCCGAGAGGCGGGCCCCACGTTGAGTTTTGTTGACTTTTTAGAATAAATTTTTAAGTCGATATTTTATTATCCGAAATTATTTCTGATGAATTTTAATGAAGTTATACAATTAATTTGGATAGATTTGAGCTGTCCAGAGGTCAATTCAAGCAAGAAGGCTATTTTGGAATATCAGCCTAATTTTAAAAAAGTAAGTGTCTTGCTTAACCTCGAGTGAGGGAATTACTCCTTAGGCATCGAGTCTTATGTGCCATTTATGAAATATGAAAAATCGAGTACGCGAGGTGACGAGTACGTACTCGGGTTATATGTGCAAAATTTATTGAGCTAAAGTCTTAAGAATATTTTGTAATAAATTGGATAATTGTTGGTATATATTTAATTATCTATTTGCCATGTCTCAAATCACATTTATTGAATTTATTTTTGTATGACAATTTGATATAATTATTACTTGTATAATTATGTGAATTCCGTGAGTTTGATGGTTGATATTCTTGGAATTTAATTTTCATTATGAATGTTCTCTATGTAAATAATTAATTAAGCAAGCTTAAGAAGATGTGCTAATATTATTACCTAAATTTGGATTAATGAAGGTTTTGCTTTATGCTGAATAATTTCTATCTATGTTGATTGTTTTTGTGGTGTTATACACATTGTGTGGAGCCTTCGGCTATTTATTGTGAAATTAATTGATTTGGTTGTATCTTTGGAATTTAGTTGTGGCCATTGGACAAATTGTGATTTGAATTGATTTTGTTATGTTGTCATGATAATTTTTCGTATAAATTGTTGTGTTGTGCGAGTTATTACTTTGAGGATATAAGGGTGGCATTCCACTGTTGATATTATATGAATATAAGGGTGGCATTTCACTGTTGTTGTGTTTGTTAGAATATTGTCTGGGCAGAGCGATAAGGATGGGTATATGAGAGATAAGGGTGGCAATAGGAGTGATAAGGGTATCGACCGTGGTGTGCTCATACTACACTTCTACACATTTTTGTGCAGAGCCAGGTATTGGAGATATCGGACTCGGACAGAGTTAGAGTGGGATCGCAAGGATTCAAGGTAGAGCTGCTTGGTCATCGCAGTTTCTTGGAGTCTTTCCATTTTACTATACTGTTATTTATTATTCAAACAGTATTGAGTATTCGATTCTTGAGATCATTTCATGTATTCATTTAGAGTTTGTGACTCAGTACTACCGGTCTTGGGAGGTTGTTATATTCATATTTGTCCCGTTGTTGGTTATGATTACCTATTTAATTCTATTTAAAAAAAAAAAAGCTTCGAAATGTAATGGTAATCGGCTTACCTAATCTTAGAAATTAGATAACATCACGACGCCTGTGGTGGAATTTTGGGTCGTGACAATTATACTCACAAATATTCATCAAAAAAATCTCTTTTTCTTCATATTATTTTTATTGTATTTTATTTTTTCATACTACAAAAAATTATTGCGAACAATATCAAAAATGAGGTTACTTAGTTGAAAAATAAAACCTTTGGGGTGAACAAGGAGATTGAGGGGTTAAAAAAAGGATAGCTTGCTTGAGAAGTGACATGGCCAACAATCAGAAAAGTAGAAGTAAATGGTATTTTTGGTGTAAGGTAACCCTTTTCGTTTTAGTTTTTTTTGTCCTAGCCCCATTTTAAGGTTGTTTTTAGTGAAAACTTGTTGTAATACTTTTAATTTTAGAGTTCAATCCCTCCCCCTCCCTCCAAAAAACAATTATTTAAAGTCCGATCTATTCTCAGACCCCACTTGTAAGATTACAGTGAGTTTTTATTTGTAGTTCTGGAGGCGGCGATAGTGGCGCTTTAGCTCAAACTTATGTCGGTGACCACAAAATAATTTTTAATTTTAGGTTTATGCATCTAGATTTTATGATATTTTTAGGTGAAATTACAAGAAATTACAGTTGAAAAATAAAATGAAGAAAATAAAATAAATTTTTCAGGTTAAGGCGCGAATATCTCGTTCTCTTTAAGAAGATTCAAGTCCACTGTGGTAGCATCTTCACCAATCCAGCGGTAATACTCTTGGCGTGTCCCCTCCAGGATACAACAACCCGACAATGTCGTATGACTCGAAGAAACTGTGAACAAGTTGTTGAGTCCAAAGCTCCACCAAAATGAACACCTTCCTGCAACAGAAATAATATTCTCTTTTGTAGAGAATAAGTTGGAGACTTAGATTTTCTCCTTCTCTTAACTCTCTTTTTCACTACCAAGTTCACTTTTTTCATACACGTTACCATATATTCGATCTGCAACACAGAGAAGAAACACCACGATTTATAGGTGTAGAATTTCTTCCATGAAAAAAATAATAAGATAGTGGATAATAAAATTATAGAACATGGTTGGTGATTACAAAATTTAATCTTTAGTCGGTAATTAGTAGAAGATCATGACATTAATGGTTTCATGAGTTACACCAAAGTAATTGACTACTTTCTTGCCAAATCTATAACTATTATCTCACAAAAAATAATGCACTTTAATATTATAATTTTAATATTAAAATGCACTAACACCAATAATATTTTAATTATTATTTCTCCGCTGCTTTTGATGGGAGGGCTTCCATTGGACTTAATGTTTATCATATCTGTAACATGAATTTTTATCTTTAATTGTTGTTTTATAAATCAAATATATTTAATATTAACTAACAATATTATGTTTAAATATATATATTAATATGGGTACACGCGTAATATGTGTATTGTAGGACTAGTTATCAAAAAAATCGGTAGATTTATAACAAAATAAAGAAAACTTCAATTTTTACGTTGGACGAATTCAAAATTAAATTTTAGTAGTAGTTGACATTAGCGGTGGTTCCATTCATTTGGAGTACTAGTTCTCAGATGCGGATCCAGGATTCGAAGGTTGCGGGTGCCACCATATTATGCATACAATATATATGTGAGTAGCTACAAAGACTGATTATGAATAATGGGTCGGTTCGGTTAGTTTTTGATTAATTTGAATAGGCCTTTCATTCACAAAGTAAATAAATTCGATTTTAGTTCAAATTTTTAACGCTTAATTTAAACACATTCTAAATAAAAATGCAAAAGAAAAATAACATCTCATGAAAGAGCGCCTCCAATATAAATATTTGCTTAAAGGGTACCTTAACTACACTATAGTCTTTGTTTGACTAGATTAATTTACTTGTATTGCTCTTTGTTTATTTTTTCATCTTAATTGTTGAGTTATATGACAATTATTTTCAAAGAAAAACCTTCAACATTCAACCTATGATATTCAACTCAAAACGACTATCAATCAAGCCATTTTATTTTTTTTCAAAACCCAATAATAGATATTGCTCAAATTATATTCCAATATATAAATTAATATCGTTTCATTAAAAATAAAGAAATTATATTCTAATTAAAATCAATTAAAATTACTATAGAAAATAATTGTTTATAAAGTAAGGTATAATGATAGAAACAAAATGAGGACTGAAAGTTAAAAAAATGAAGAAGAGAGACTTAACAAGTAATAAAAGGAGGGAAAGAACCGAAAAAGAAGAAAAAGATATGAGGCCCTAGGTTTCAACTAAAAATAAAAGAAATCTTAATAAGTAGAAAAAAGGAAAAATCAAAGGAACTGCTCCAACAGGGAATCAACCTTGCATTCTTGAGGCCAAGAAAAGCCTTTAAAGGGAAGGCTAAACCAATGGCACACACTTCCACTTTGTGACTTTTAGGTGACATTCTATCCATTTATACGTTTTTTCACAGAGATATTATGTACATGATAGAAATTTTAGCAAAGCGAACGGGTTCTGTGGTACCCCCTAACTTGCAACGTAGATCCGCCCCTGCTAGTTCTCCACCTTTAGCAAAGTATTCATACATTTTAAGAGCAAACTATAAAATAAAATAGCACTATTCTTCATACTAATCACAATGAAGTAAATACATAATAATAATCACTCCTTAACCCAAAGAAGTGGAGCTAAAAGAGATTTTCTCTTTTCCAGATTGACGTTAAAAAGTAACTTTGCAAATTCAAAAATTGGACTTGGATAATTTAGGTAAATAAGCTTGGTACAAAGTGTGCTCGCATCAAACACAAGGTTAGTTGTTAACAGGCAAAGACGCTCACCTCTACAAAGAAAATCTCAGCATAAAAGACCCAATTAACATAACCACGAACACTATCGTATCTTTACTTCTGTTGAATAATACTCCTATCTCGTAATGCAGGAAAATAAATAAGTAGATCAGCCTTAAATAGTAAAAGATTTTTAAGTACTTCAATATATAGTTTACTTTTACAAATTCATTTCTGCCTCACTTTTTTGAGTTTTTAGCCAATATTGTCTCTTATCTTTGAGGGTAGGTCTATTTTGATCCCTCAAATATAGCCCTGAACATATTTAGTCCTTTAAGTATGATAAAATGGAGCACCTTTAGTCTCACTGACACAATGTATTCAAAAACTAACGGTGTTACCCAACTCTGATTCATGAAGCAAATATTATGCTCTGAAGCAAAACGTTTCCTCTCCTTTTATTGGATAACGCAAATTATCACTTTAATTCCTCATTTTTAGATAATGTCTTCAAAAATTTTGACCTTGAAAATGTCCCCTTCTTTGCCAGTTTTCAATGAGAAAATGACACTGTATAGCCGCTGTAAAAATAATAGCCGAAACAATATATAAAATTCATATATACAAATTTTATATACTTTTTTCGCTACCAGATGTAAATAGTTTCTGGCACGGGATAAAAGTGATAATACAACCTGGTTATTCATTTGCTTCAATAATATGCTTAGAAGTGATCCTGGCAGCTCTACTTTTTTCAAATTTTAACTTTTCTTTTTGGAAAAATCAACCGAAATTTTTAAATGTATATATATACAAAGAAATATACAAATTTTATATATTTTTCGGCTATTATTTTTACAGCGGCTATACATTGTCATTTTCTCATTGAAAACTGGCACAGAAGGGGATATTTTCAAGGTCAAAATTTTAGAAGACATTATATAAAAATGAGGAATTAAAGTGATAATTTGCGTTATCCAATAAAAGGAGAGGAAACATTTTGCTTCGGAGCAGAAGATTTGCTTCATGAATCAGAGTTGGGTAACACCGTTAGTTTTTGAACATATTGTGTCAGTGAGACTAAAGGTGCTCCACTTTAGCATACTTAAGGGACTAAATATGCTCAGAGTTATATTTGAGGGACCAAAATAGACCCACCCTTAAAGATAAGGGACAATATTGGTCAAAAACTCTCTTTTTTTTCACTGAAACACATATAGTGCTCATATATATTTGACCACGGCAATATAAATTATTCACTGAAAATGGAACACACTTAGGAAATACACATAATAAGGGATTGAAAGAACATAATCAAATACAAGTACACACGCACATTAGCGGTGGTTCTATTTTTTTGGTTAATTTGATACTTATATATATATATATATATATATATAAACATTCACAATATTACATAAATATAAGGGGAGGATGAGGTCCCCTATTAATTGTCATTAATGTCTACCAATGTGACCCTATTACAAACATTGATTTTCCTTTCAAAAATAATTCGTGGGATGTCTGCCCACACTGCTTCATTTGCAAACACCGGAGGAACTGCCAAAATTTGGGTCTTGTCAAAAACTTCCTTCCTAGCTCCTTCCTTTGCTAGGAGGTCCGCCACTTGATCCTGCTCCCTGTAGCTATGGCCTATGGCTAGGTTCCCCAACTGCTCCATCAGATACATTCAGAAACTATAGGGTTGTGAGTTAAGTTGCCATTCTTTAACATTTCCAACAATGTTTCAGAATCAATGTCAATCACAATAGGTGACAAGCCTTGATCTAGGGATATTTTTAGCCCCAACCATAAGGCTTGGAGTTATGCCCTAACACTATCATTGTTTGGTAGCCCCCTCATAAAGCCTAAAACTCAGTCTCCCTTGCTGTTTCTGACCCCCCCCCCTCCCCCATACTCCCTTTCCCAGTGTTAAGGCATGCAGCCCCATCAGTGTTTAGCTTATAGTAGCCTTTATCATGTGGCTGCCACTTTAAGTAAAAGGTGGTTGTTGCTCTAACATGCCTTGAAGTGGTTGCTACATGATGGTATTCAACAACCTTTGCTATTGTTTGGTGTACATTAATCTGATTTTTTCTCTTTTCAAATACATTAGAGTTCCTGGTGAGCCAGATGACCCAGAGGCAGAAGGGCAGTACTTGTTTCCATTTTATGCAAGCATTGTAATCCACATTTTGTAGCGTATGCCATGTATCTTCCCAATTTGGCATAGAGAATGGATTTACACTAAGGTTAGGCTTTTGGGTGCAGTTATGCAGCAATTGCTACCAGAATTCTTTGACATTGGGACATTCAAAAAAAATGTGATTTATGTCCTCTATTGCGTAATCACAGAAGTAGCAGTCAGTGTTAATTCTCATGCCAATGTTGTGTAAATGGTTCCCTGTAGGCAGCATGTTTTGCTGCATGAGCCATATGAAGAACTTGATCTTATTTTGGTCTTTAGCTTCCAAATCCAGCTGAAGTAGTCTCCATTAGAACTGTCATTGTTCAGTAGTGCATCAAGGAAGGAGTAGACTGATTTGGTACTAAACATGCTATTTGGATTAAGGTTCCAGATTAGTTTATCCTCAACAGTGGTGGAGGTGGGAATGGAAGTGTTTTGTATTATCAAGTTGATGTCATGGGGGATTGGATAGGAAATGTAGCTAAAATCCCAAGCCCCATTGGAGAACACTTCATTAATCCTGGTGTTCATGTCACTATGGTGCCATGAGCCGTTAAGGATTTTATCCATAGGTTGCATCTTAGGAAGCCATGAGTCAGTAAGAAATCTAACCATATCTCCTTTGTGAACCACCTATCTAGTGCAAGTTATGCATATTTTCCAGCCTTCTTGAACAATTTTTTAGGTTCTAGTCTTAGCCTTAACCCTGTTCCCTCCTCCACTGCAGTGCTTTCCCATGAGAACCCTAGCCGAGATGGAGGTAGTATTATTGTATAGTCTCCAAGCAAGACTGGTGTGGCATATTTTGTTCTTTAGGTGGGACTGCTGGAGACCTTGCCCTCCCCTGTTCTTTGGTTTGGTGACAGTGGCTCACTTGACCATGTGCAGCTTCCTTTTCATAGGAGTTGTACCCCAAATAAAATTTCTTTGGATTATGTCAATTTGGTTGGTAATGTGGGAGGGTAACTGGATGTATTGTATGACATGGTTTGGGATGCTACTAAGGCATGACTTTGCCAAAGTAGTCCTACCAGCCATGTTAAGGAACTTGGTTTTCCACCCTGTCATTCTATTGTTAAGGTTATCTATGATAAATTGAAAGTCATTATTCCTAGGCTTTTTGGTGAAGATTGGGAAACCAAGGTATTTGCCAAAGTCTTTAGCACATTTGATACCTAAAATTTCATTGCAAGATGTGGCACACTCTACCTGGCAATTAGAAGAAAAGATCACTTTGGATTTCTGGAGATTGACCTTTTGCCCAAATGCAGCATTGAAATTACCTAGGATGGCTAAGATTGTCTCACAGTTTCTTCTATTGGCTCTGACAAATATAGTGGGGTCATCAGCAAAGAATAGGTAGGAGATTCTAGGCCCTCCCCTGCCGATACTAATAGGGAACAAATCCTTATCAGTTACTATATTTGTAATATCTCGGAAAAGCCCTTTTATGCATATGATGAACAGATAGGGAGACATAGGGCCCCCCTACCTAATGCCTTTACCGGGCTTGAAGTAATCAGTCTGGGTACTATTGACAAGGATGGATATTGAGCTTGTAGTGAGACAGGACATGATTAGGGTGGTAAGTTTTATGGGGAACTTGAAGAAGATAAGGGATTCCCTCGTGAAAGACCATTCTAACCTATCGAAAACCTTCTCTAATCCACTTTTAGGATCATATTGGCATTCTTACCTTTCATGTTTTGGAAGTGGGTAATGTACTCTTGGACCACAATGGCATTTTTATCAACTCTTCTATTGGCTAGAAAGCTTGCTTGAGTAGGACCAATGATGTTTTGAAGCAAAGGTTTGATTCTATTGACAATGATCTTAGTGATCAGTTTATACAATGTGTTTCACAAACCGATTGGCCTGAAGTTTTTCAGCATAGTGATATTAGGGAATTTAGGAATGAGGCAGAGATTGGTTTGGTTTACTTCAGAAGGGACCATACCATTGGAAAAGAAAGTGTTGCAGAATTGGATTACACTGCCAGAAATTATATGCCAGTACTTCTAATAGAAGAAGGGGAGGAGGCCATCAGGCCCAGGTGCCTTCATGACCTTGAAGGAGAACAAGGCACACTTGATCTCAGAGAGACTAAGGGTGAAGTCAATGGTTTCCTGCTCCTTGGTAGTCAGTATATTAGCACTATCAGTAATGTGGATCTTGTTCAGCATTGAGCTATGTTGTTCAGTAGTATAGATATTGGTGAAGTAGTTAAGGATTGTGTCTTTAATGTCCTTGGAATTCTGAATATTGTTCCCCACTTCATCCTTTTAAGGACATGATCATGTTCCTCCTTCTTTTATTAAGTGTGGATATATGGAAGAATTTAGTGTTAGCATCTCCCCCACTTAACCAATTTATCCTGGATTTAAGTTTCTAGAAATCTTCTTCACTCTTAAGAATGACAGAGAAATCATGCTGGAGTTTGGCTTCAAACTCCTGGAGTAAGGTGCTAAAGGGGTAGGCATTGGACATTTGAATGCCAGAAAGTCTGGCAAGGATATGCCTTTTCTTATGGAAGATGTTCTCAAAGACATGTTTATTCCAGTCAGTCACTCTATTGGTAAAAACATAGGTAGCTTTTAGGATATCAGTATTGGCATCAAAACTGCCCTCCACAAGAGGGAGGAAGTCAGGGTGGCTGAAACTACAAAGATTCAAACTTAATAGGCTTGTTGGCCCTACTGTGACTCTAATGGATTAGGCTTAAAAGAAGAGGACAGTTGTCTGAGTGGGTCCTAGGAAGATGGGTAACAGTTGATTCAGGGAACTCCTCAATCCAATCATCTGTTTCAAAGCACATATCAAGTCTTTCTAGGATTAGTTCTTGCTTATTGGAGTATCTTTTATTAGACCAAGTATATTTAGAGCCTTTAAAACCTAGGTCCACTAATTTGCAACTATTTAAGCATTTACAGAATCTGTTGCTTCTATTGGTGTTCAAGCTATTACCCCAAAACTTATCCCTGGCTTTTAAAAGTTCATTAACGTCCCCTCCAACAAGCCAACTACCCCCGTACACAGAAGCCAGATCTTCTAATGTATTCCAGAGCTTATTTTTATTATTGACACAATTACTAGCATATATAGCAGAAAAAGCCATTTAGTGGAGGATGGGAGTACTTTGACCATGACATACATTCCCTTTGGAGTAGTGGCTACTTCCTCTAACTTAACCAGATCATCATTCCACATGAGCACAATCCCACCAGACTTACCAACAACATGGGATTAGAATTGGGTATCAAACTTGAGCTCAACAGTGAGGTGTTTGTGATCTTCCATTCTAGTCTCCAGCAAGATTAGCATGGCAGGGTTATGGAGCTTCACCATAGATGAGAAGCGCCTGCGGAACTCCGCACCATTGGCCCCCTAGCATTCCATATTATGAAATTCATTAAGAGGGGTTATTGGGTTGGAGTCTTCCTCTTGATTCCCTACCCCTTGCTCATTGGGGTTTGGTTCATGATACCTACTAGAGGGACCAGAATCATTGATGAGTTTTTTGAGATTGGAAATGAGTGTACTAGGAGATCGAGTTTGCAGATTATGAGCTTTTTGGGGCACATAGCAATAAGAATTTCTCCTAACTGCTCTTTGAACTCTATCTCCATGGGTTCCTGCATGAGGAAGGCCTTTGTCTTTGGCATCCCTAATTATTCTAGCATGTTCTCCAGGTCCACATTGGAGTCTCTGAGGTAGTCCAAGGCCATAGTGGTGCCCCTGCTCAGTAGATCTATGGGTGAGAGCGGTTGTGATGGTGGTGGCTGGGGAACTTGGACTATTGGTAGCCAGAGTTGGAAGGTTGGAGATGTAACTCGAGCCTCCAGGTTCATGAATGGGAAGAAGGGCATGGTCTGGCAAAGCTGGCCCATGAGTTTATTGAGTTCTTCTATGGAAAGGGGTTGTTGGTGCCTCATGTACTGGGCTTGGAGTAAAGTGGACGTCCACAGGTGGTGTCCAAAATGTGCCAGACCCTGATGGAGAAGCTGTGTGGCCAGACGAGCTAGGTACCTGAGCTTTTGGATAGTTACTTCCATTGGGACAGATCCGATCATCATTTGAAGGTTCTGGGTATGTCCTTGGAGTGCCATTTCCAACCATGACTCCGGCATGAGCTCTGGAGGCATTAGGGTGGTGGAGATGGTTAACGAAGTTGTGGTTTGTGTTTGGGAAGGGGGGTTGTTGTTTTCCATCATAAAAGTTAGAGTGAATGGGGCTGGTGGTGTGGCTTGGGGGTGAATGGAGAAGAGGATAAGGGAGAAGCATTATAGCCCATCTTTTCTTTGGGTTTAGTGTGGGAGGATTTGCCTTCTGAAATTAATCTTGAGGGATTGACATGGGTGTCACCTCAATGATAGTATTGGTTCTTGGGTTTGTAATAGGCAATTGATTACTTTCACTGGAAGTGGCAAGTTCGGGGGAGAGATGGGAGCGTGTTGTGTGTTGCGCAGGTGCAGGCGCGTTAGAGTGGCCTTTCGTGAACGAGTGGGCCAAATTAGGATGGGATTGTGCTGACAATAGATACTTTTCCAAAAAGGAGATACTCTCTACTTGTGTAACAATACCTGATTTGGGAGGAGCATAGTCAAAGGGCGGGGGGGAGGGGGGGGAATCAACAATCCCATTTTTGTGGGTTGTCTTTAGATTTTAGGGAATGGAGATATTCCCTAAAGTGGCATCTTTAGTGATTGTGCCTGACTTGGGTAGATACCGTTTCAGCCCAGTCTGTTTTGCTTGTGAGGCTTCGCTTGTTTTGACAGTGCCCCTTGTGAAGACGGGCCTTATAACGACCCAATAGGTCGTTTTGAGTATTACAACCCCTTTTTCCCTATTTACTGCTCAATTTATGCCTTACATTAGTTATGTGACTTGCCAAGGGTAATTGGTTCGGGTCCGGTGAGGTTTTGGAATGATTTGGAACACTTGATTCCAAGGTTTAGAATTTAAGTTGAAAGGTTGACTGGATGTCGACTTATGTGTAACGACCTCAGAGAAAATTTGCTAAGACTATTATGGTTTTGTGGTGCCGGGGTAGATCAATTAGTACAAAGATTATAGAAATTTCTCGCGGAGAGCTTGCTCACCACGGCTCAGAATTTTGGGTTGAACAATGCACCGATGGGTAAAGAAATATTTTTGCCGGAAAAAGGGTCATTTCTGCGACCACTATGCGGTCGCAGAATCACTCTGCGGACCGCATAATGGTCGCAAAGTGGATCAGGAAAGGGGAAAGTGTGGAGGTAAATTTGCGGCGAATTATGCGACCGCAGATCAATTATGCGATGCATTATGTGACCGCAGAGCAGGTCTACGGACCGCATACAGAGGCAGCCTTGCCCAGTACCGGAGGCCACATTTCGTGGACATTTCGTGATCCGCAGAAGCATTATGCGGTCGCATATGGGTGTTTTGGGGATTACTTTTCTGGTTTTATAAACCCAACCCCATTCTTATAAAACACTATTGGGGGTCATTTTGAAGGGTTTCATCTAATAATTTAGAGAGAGGTGAGAGCATTTTAGAGAGAGAAAGTGAAGACTTAGTCATTTATCCATCAATTCTTGTTCAAGGTTTGAAGATTTCACAATGATCTTGCTAGGGCTTCAAAGAGATAAGAATTTCTTTCCCCAATTCTTCAATTTCGGATTTGGTAAAGGATGGGTGATTAAGAGCTTGGGTGTGAGAGTATTAGTTATACATACACATACCAATAAGGTTTGTGGAAAGATTGTTGAGTTCAAATGGGTAAATATTAAGTTGAAAACGGTAGAAATCTTCAAAGACTTTAACTTAAGATTTGAGGGTCGAGTTGATGTCGGAATTTGGTGAAATTCGTATGTTTGGACTCGTGGTTGGATGGGCGTTCATATTTTGTAATTTGTATCGGGTTCCGAGACGTGAGTCCCGTGGGAGATTTTTGAGATAATTTTGGATTTTTATTGGAAAATTAGTATTTCCTAATGGAATTAATTACAATAATTGGTATTGACTGAATCAAATTAATTGTGGATAGATACGAGGCTTTCGGAGACCAATTCTCGTGGCAAGGGCATAGCGGAATAACGAATTACACGGTTTGAGATAAGTAACAGTTCTAAATTTGGTCCTGAGGGTATGAAACCCCGGATTATGTGTTATGTGATTGGTTTTGAGGTGACGTACATGCTAGGTGACGGGCGTGTGGGCGTGCACTGTAGGAATTATGACTTGGTCAGATTCTATGTAACTGTGTTGTTGAATTATCTATTGATATTCGTACATTCTCTATGTGTTAGAGAAAATTGAGCTGAGACTCGTATTAAAAAAAATCATGCTTAGACATATGTTGTTATTATTAGTACCCACTGGGGTCATTTCTGTGGTTGGATCATATGTTCAAATTATAATTTCACACTCAGTCATGTTTATTCACTTCATATCATATCTCAGTCTTTGTTTTTATTTATTAGTACATCATATTATCATTTTTGGGCTGATTATCATGATTTCTGAGAGCCCGAGAGACTGGAGAGGTTGATGACTGAGTGAGTCAGAGAGGCTAATTGTGAGGATATATATGGGATCGGGCTGCACGCCGCAACATGTTTCATTGTTATATGCCATGATTGGCTTGATATAGCACTTGGGCTGAAGGAGCCCCTCCAAAGTCTTTACACACCCCCAGTGAGCGCAGGTACCTATTGAGTGCGAGTGCCGAGTAATGAGTGACTGTGAGGAATGAGTGTCTGTGAGGAAAGAATGACTGTGAGGAAAGAGTGACTATAAGATTGAAGTGAATAGGAGGACTAAGTGACTGTTACTCTGAGAGGATGCATTGATTTCATTATTTGCTGCATTCCACTTGTCATATATCACTATTTTGAAAATTTCGAAAAAGAAGAACATTATTTTCGGTTTCGGTCAAACGTGAGATGAAATTTCGGTGAAATCTTAATGTTGAATTTGAGAGCATGCTTACCCTTTTATATTGGAAAGTATTGTATTTGGACTTAGCTGAGATGCTCGTCACTACTTTCAATTCCTTATTTATTATTGCTACTTACTGAGTTGGTTGTACTCATACTATATCCTGCACTTCGTGTGCAGATTCAGGTGATCCCGGATATAGTGGGTGTTGATTCTTTCACACAGTCAATTTTTGGGAGATTTATAGGTAGCTGCCATATTTCGCAGACCTTGTCTCTCCTTCCCTATCCTTTTGTTTATTGTATTTTGTCTCAGATTATTATAGACCGTTTTCCAGACTTGTAATGTATAGATGCTTATGTACTCGGTGACACAAGATTTTGGGAGTGTGTGTATCGGTATTTGCAAGACTTGTGGATTGTATTTAACTATTATATTTTCAAACTTAAAATAAATTGTGGTTTATTGAGGTTGTCGGCTTGCCTAGTATCGAAATAGGCGCCATCATGACAGGTTAGGATTTTTACTTTCTTGTATTCTATCGTGCGAACTGGTTGATTCCGGAAAACTAAAATTTCATTATTCTATTCTCTCACAGATGGTGAAAATATGTACTAACGGATCGGACGGTCAGACACCAGTGCCACCAGTTGGGCCGCGAGAGGCCGGGGCCGGGGCCGAGGTAGAGGTCAAGGTGTCGCTCGTACAACAGTTTGAGCAGCACTTGTAGCACCACCAGTTGCTCCATCTCAGGAGCAGATTTCGGATGTTGTTGAGCTGGCGAGACCCGCTCAGGCACCTACTGTGCCCATTGAGATTCCAGGTCTATAGGAGGCTTTGACTCGGATATTAACGGTTTGCACTGGCCTTGCTCAGGTGGTTTCGGCTCAGGCCGTACCAGCCACTTCTCAGGTGGGGGAGGTACTCATACCCCAGTTGCCCGTGCTCCAGTGTAGGTAGTGCAGGGACTTCAGATACCGGGGGCACTACCAGCCTAGTCGGCTGCAGCTGCTCAGGCCCCGGTAGTCCCCGTTATGGCAGATGATGAGTAGATGAGACTTGAGAGATTTAGGAGGCTTCGACCTCCATCATTTAGTGGTGCTAAGTCAGAGGATGCTCAGAGATATCTGGATAAGTGTCAGCGGATGCTGCGGACAGGGGTTTTCTAGAGAGCAGTGGAGTCTCGTTCACTACTTTTTAGTTTTTTGGAGTTGCCTTCAGATGGTGGGAGGCTTATGAGAGGCGTAGGGCAGTTGGTGTAGTACCACTTACATGGCAGGAATTCTCCATTCTCTTTTTGGAGAATATCGTGCCACAGTCTCGCAGAGAGGAGCTGCGTAGACAGTTTGAGCAGTTAAGTCAGGATGGCATGTCTGTGACGCAGTACGAGATGAGATTTTCTGAGTTGGCTCGTCATGCAGTTTGGTTGGTTCCCACTGATAGGGAGAGGATTAGGAGGTTCATTGATGGCCTCACATATCAGTTGCGGTTACTTATGACTCGGGAGAGAGTATCGGGTGTTACTTTTGATGAGGTAGTCGACATTGCTCGGCAGATAGAGGTGGTTCATAGTCAGGAACACGGAGAGGGGGAGGCCAAGAGACCTCGTGGACCAGGTGATTTCAGCAGTGTTCCTTCAGGGGGTCAGTTTTACCGCGGTAGGGGTCGTCCTTACAGACACGCTCAAACGGGTCGTCCAGTTCATCGTGGTGCATCATCCGGCCATGGTTCATATAGTTCTCATCATGGCCAGTCATCTCTCAGTGCCCTTCCATCCTAGAGTTCGTCCCCTGCCCCTTCAGTTCATGGTTCATTTGCACAGGGTGCTTCTAGCAGTTATTCTGGTTCTCGGGGCTTGATTCAGTCCGCACCACCATCAGTACCGGGGATCTGCTTTGAGTGCGGGAAATTTGGGCATATGTGGAGATAGTTTCCTCGTTGCTCGGTAGGTCCATTGTAGCAGAGGAGTCAGACTACGACTTCAGCACCAGTTGCTTCACCACCGGCCCAACCAGTACGGGGTAGGGGTCAGTCAGCTAGGGGTCGCCCAAGAGGGTAAGGCCGATCAGGTGGCGGTGAGGCCCGATTCTATGCTTTTCCTGCCATGCGAGATGTCGTTGCCTCAGATGCAGTGATCATAGGTATTGTCTCAGTGTGCCACAGGGAAGCTTCTATATTATTTGACCTTGGTTCTACTTATTCGTATGTATCATTGTACTTTACTCATTATATGGATATGCCCCGTGATTCCTTAGTTTCACCTGTTCGTGTATCTACGCAGGTGGGCGATACTATTACTATAGACCGTATGTATCAGTCATGTGTGGTAACTATTGGGGGACTGGAGACTAGAGTTGATCTCTTATTGCTCAATATGGTTGATTTCGATGTAATTCTGGGTATGGATTGGTTATGTTCATGTCATGCTATTCTGGACTGTCACGCAAAAATTATGACGTTGACAATGCCGGGGTTGCCAAAGGTTGAATGGAGAGGTTCTCTAGATTATGTTCCTAGCAAGGCAATTTCTTATTTGAAAGCCCAACGCATGGTTCGGAAGGGGTGTTTGTCATACTTGGCTTTTGTGAGAGATGTTGATGCAGATACTCCTACTATTGATTCAGTACTAGTAGTGAGAGACTTTTCTGATGTATTTCCTGCAGACCTGCCGGGTATGCCGCCTGACAGGGATATTGATTCTAGTATTGACTTGGTGCAGGTCACTCAGACCATTTCTATTCCTCCGTATCATATGGCACCAGCTGAGTTAAAGGAATTGAAAGATAAACTTCAGGAACTTCTTGATAAGGGGTTTATTATACCTAGTGTGTCGCCTTGGGGTGCACCAGTTCTGTTTGTGAAAAAGAAAGATGGAACTATGCGGATGTGTATCGATTATAGGCAGTTGAACAAAGTTACAATCAAGAATAAGTATCCTTTACCGCGTATTGATGATTTATTTTACCAACTTCACGGAGCGAGGGTATTCTCCAAAATTGATTTGAGATTTGGGTACCACCAGTTAAAAATTCGGGATTCGCATATTCTAAAGACGGCATTTAGGACTCGTTATGGTCACTATGAATTTCTTGTGATGTCATTTGGGCTAACAAATGTCCCAGCAGCATTCATGCACTTGATGAATAGTATATTCCAACCATATCTTGACTCATTTGTTGTAGTAATTATTGATGATATCATGGTGTACTCACGTTGCCAGGAGGATCATGCACGGCACTTGAGTATTGTACTACAGAGACTGAGAGAGGAGAAACTTTATGCCAAATTCTCTAAGTGTGAGTTCTGACTTAGTTCGGTAGCATTTTTGGGACACACAGTGTCCAGTGAAGGGATTTAGGTGGATCTAAAGAAAATAGAGGCAGTTCAGAGTTGGCTCAAGTGTGATTGCCTATGCGTCCAGACAGTTAAAGGTACATGAGAAGAATTATCCGGTCCACGACCTTGAGTTAGCAGCTATTGTTCATGCCTTGAAACTTTGGCGGCATTATTTGTACGGGGTCCATTGTGAGATTTACACTTATCATCGGAGTCTACAACATTTGTTTAAACAGAAAGATCTTAATTTACGGCAACAAAGGTGGTTGGAGTTGCTTAAATATTATGATATCACAATTCTCTATCATCCCGGAAGGACAATGTGGTAGTCGATGCCTTGAGTCGCAAAGTGGAGAGTTTGGGCAGCTTAGCATATTTACCGGTAGCAGAGAGGCGTTTAGCCTTGAATGTTCAGGCCTCGGATAACCAGTTTGTTAGATTGGATGTTTCGAAGCCGAGTTGAGTTTTGGCTTGTGTGGTTTCTCGGTCTTCTTTATATGATTGCATCAGAGAGCGCCAGTATGATGATCCCCATTTGCTTGTCCTTAAGGACACGGTTCAGCACGGTGATGCCAAGAAAGTCACTATTGGAGATGACAATGTATTACGGATACTGATCTCGGCCGAACCCATACCACAATCTAGTAGTGAAGTGGTCGATGCAATAATAAACCCAACGAAGGTCGGGATCGAATCCACAAAGAGTTAGAATATAGGATTAGGTGTATATCTAAGTTAATTGTAAGTTTTGAATCCAATTACACTTCCACAAACTTGATTGGTGTTCTACTTCTACTTTACTCTATTGTTTGCAAGTATAAAACTAAGGACAATATTTTTAGTTTTGAGTTTTTAAAATGATTAAAAAGGACTAGGGTTGTGACTTCTACCTAGGTGGTTATCTAATAGGTTGTAAACTCCGGGAAAATTTGATTAGTTGGGGTTGTGATGTAGCAATCACATCTGGGTACTCACTCTACACCTCTCGGTAGTTTGAGTAATTTTGCCCAATTTGGCCTTTTCAAGTCCAATTGGGTACTTGCACAATACAAGTGATATTAGCTCAAGTCGGGTATTACTATCTCTAGGTTTAACCCTTTAATTGGGGCTATCAATTTCTTGAGTTTACCCAAATTTCTTATTAGCCAAGTTTTTCTAGACTTAGTCTCTCTTTCTCAAGTAGAGGCTAAGTCAAATAGGCATGAATCAATATTTGCAACCATTGATTCTAGGGTTCAATCATGAACAAGGCGAAATATCACTAACCCAATCAAAAATAAGCCCTAAATTAAACACCGATCAAATACCCACACTAGGGTTGGGTCACAACCCTAGCTAAAGATTTAGCTACTCATGAAAAGTACATAAATCAAAGAAGAAATTAAAATAGAATGCATATTAATTGATTAGGAAAAGAAAATCTAATGTATAGATGTTAATCTAGTACAAAAATCCTTAAAATAGCAAAGAAAACAGCTCAGGTGATCTTCTTCAACGTCACTTCACCTAAAAATGACAAAAAGTTCTATTTATACTAAGCTGAAAATATTTGACAAAATTGCCTCTGCGGAGGTTGTGTGGCAGCATAATTCTGGTGTGGTCCGCACATTGAGCTTCTACGGCCGCACAATTATTGTGCGGTTCGCATTCTTGGAATTTTGGGCTTGGAACTTCGGGGCTTCTGTGGTCCGCATAAAAACGAGTGCGGCCGCGCTTCTGATTGTGCGACCGCATAAACCTGATGCGGTCCGCACTCCTTGATTTTGAACTTGACTCCGACTCTCTGATTCTTCACTCATGCGGACCGCATAATAGTGAGTACGGCCGCACTTGATATTCTGCGGCCGCACAATTTAGGTGCGGTCCGCACTCCTTCAGCTTGCCCAAATACCATTCTCTGAATCTCCTCTCTGCGGCTGCACTAGAATTGTGCGGTCCGCACTTCTGGCCTTTTTTCCCTATTTTGGTTCTTGTTCACTTTTGACTCTTTTATGAGTTAAATTTGACTTCTTTGGCTCATATCCCAATATTCCTGCAAGTAAGCACATTTTGTAAGTTTCTGGGAATGCCTTTAAGCATTTTTGAGCTAAATCGCAGTTAAAAGAGAGCAAATAATCGATCAAAATCCCTACTTATCAACTCCCCCAAACTTAAGCTTTTGCTTATTCTCAAACAAATAAGGCAATTCCTACTTCCACTAGAAAAAGAGATATTTCAGCTGGCTTAAGGTGAATTAATCACACATTAATTGGGACCAACAATTACCCACAACACATATGAATTATCTACAATGCAATGGTTTGACTTTTTGAGTACAATAGTTCTAATGTGACACTAGAGCATCAAGAGTTGACTCTATTCATCAAGGAAGCTCGCTCTTTCACGTAGGTCATTGTGGATCCCAAATTCCTCCTCCTCTACTCTCCATTAGCACATCTCACTTTAAAATGCAAAACTCGATACAAGAATTTTTAAAAGTACACTCATCTCTCTCATAAGAATGCCACAAGTCCGGCTCTAAGTACCATAAGCTTGCCCCTCATGTAAATCACCACTAATGTAAGCTCATGATACACCTCATATTTTCGTACGTAAGGGTATGCCATAAGCAAATTGGTGAAAGCTCAGAAATGAGATATTGCATCCCATATTTTTGTACGTTAAAATTTTGTCGTAAGTTAATCAACGTAAGTTCGGGAATGGGATTATTTTGAGATTATAAGCATTATGCTATTTCAAATAAGTGATGAGTAAATTCGTGAAGTTTAGAGGGTAAGCAAGTCGAAGAAAATGAATTTCGTCGAGGTTTGACATTTTGGGATAAAATATGGCCCGGGCTAACATATCCGATATTTATGGACTAGTACCATACAAGGTACCTCATGGCTATGATAGTAAGGTGTATAAGGTGTGTTAAAAGTGAGTAGTATTTTAAGTAATTTGAGATAATTCTTAATTATGTGGGTAATTGGTTAATTATTAGTTAATGGGATATTAACAAGTTGATTAAGGAATTGTGGATAATTAACTAAGGTGTTTGGATGAGCTCAAGGTGTAGAAACATGGAAGCCAATTATGTTCAAATTAATGACTCTTAATGTCACAAGAAAGGTGGCAAAATTTGATGAAATTATTGGCCAACTAAGCCATCAAGTAGGGCCCACTCCCAAAGCTTAAGAAATCCTTTATAAGTCATTTTGTAAATCCCTACAATAACAAAAAAGCATCAGCCAAACACATAGAAACGTTACCATCCAAATCACTTTCTAATCCAAGAAACATAGCAACTTTAATTCACTTTCCAAATAGCAACATTATTGCAAAATTCTTAAGGAAAGATTTCGGCCAAGATTTTCTTTGCATAAGCAACGTGATTGCTTCGAGGCTTTCATACGACTTCTTCCGTATTTTGTCGCAATTAACGTGTGTTAGAGGAATTGTTAAGAGAATAGGCTCAGGTATGTTAAGGCTATTCCTTCTTTCTTTTTGGCAAGACCCAAATGATACTGAAAGAAACTAGCAAACGCACAGTTTCCATAAACGACTCTATTCATAGAAATATTCGGGGTGTCTATATTCTTGATTCCCCATGTGAATTATTATTATATATTCTGTTCGTGGGTCTCAGAAAAATATGTATTTGATAAAAGTTATCCGACAGGCGTATTAGTTTTACGACATTCCGAAAAAATCTTATTAACGTATTTCTTAAGGCATATTATTTTTATTACATTCCGAGAAAATATTATTAACGTATTTCTTATGCATTTCATGTATTTATACATATACATTGAACCATGACCAGATGGCGTTATATACGCGTATATATGTATATTATATGTATATGGTATATGGAAAGAGGTTATGGCGTTATATATGCACGACCACCTGATCAGCCGGTATACGTTGATGATTTGCCCACAGTGGACGAAATGATATGATGGGATGCCCTCAGAGGCTTGATGATGTTATGAACACATATACCTATGCATTGTATGATATTTATACGCATATTCATGACATTATAAAGAAGAAATAATTCACAAAGCTATGCAGACGTACATGTCGAGTCTTTTACTCCATGTTTGTCTTATGTCTATTATTTACTGATTTTCATTCCTTACATACTCGGTACATTATTTGTACTGACGTCCCTTTTGCCTGGGGATGCTGCGTTTCATGCTCGCAAGTCTCGATAGACAGGTCGAGAGTCCTCCAAGTAGGCGATCAGCTTAACAGAAGATATTGGTGCACTCCATTTGCTCCGGAGTTGCTTGTTTGGTTAGTATAATTTAGATGTGTATGGTTTGGTATGGCGGGGCTCTGTCCCGACCTTTATAACATTTATGTACTCTTAGAGGCTTGTAGACATATGTCGTATACATGCAAGATTGTACGGCCTTGTAGACTTATGTTTTGAGTTTATAAATGATCCTGTTGGCCTATTAGGACTGTATGTTACGTGTATATGATGATATAATAAGAAAGATACGTTACGTTGGTACTCAGTTGAGTAAGGTACCGGGTGCCCGTCGTGGCCCATCAGTTTGGATCGTGACAAAAGTGGTATCAGAGCAGTTCTGTCCTAGGGAGTCTACAAGCTGTGTCTAGTAGAGTCTTGTTTATGGGTGTGTTGTGCACCACACTTATAAGCAGGAGGCTACAGGGCATTTAGGACTATCACTCTTTCTTATTACTCTAGATCGTGTGGTAGAGCTCAATTGTAAGAACACAATTTTTAAACTCTATCTTATTCATAAAACGACGATACCTACATCTAGAAAGCCAATTGGTAAGAGATTGAATGTGACTATGGAAGAGTTGAGCCAGAGAAACTCGATTTTTCATGATGCTTATGATAAGTAAATATAAGGTCTTCAGTAGATCATGTGTGTACTAAGACATATAAGCCTTTTTCATAAGGAGCCTTAAGGCGGGAATATTTATCCACCCCTATGGTGAAAGGCAATGAGAGATTCAGAAGATAGATACAAGTTTCAACAAGTAACAGAAACAAGATGAAGAAGGGTACGAGGCGCCTAGTTAATGAAGATTATTAGTATTTACAATTCAGGCGGAGGAATACAAACCTTTTGAGTTACCTTCAACAATAACAGAGGTATGTATAATTGGCCATACCCATCTTATTTATGCCCTATGGGGGCTAACAAAAGTAGCATAAGAGAAGGACGGGTATCAGGATCCAGCTGGGGTTAGAGTGACCCAAAATGATGGATGAATTGTTTGAGTTAGTTGACATTTTTGAAGGTTTTTGCAAACGTGCTAATAGATGGTTCACTCTAAAATAATACAGCTAGATATGAGTACTACAAGGATAGGCACAGGAATCCTGGAAGGGATAAATATTACCTTAGTGTGGCTCCCGTCCCTAGTAGACAGAAAATGTTAGGCAACCTGAAGTGCCAGTGGATGGAGCAAAGGGGAGCTAAAAGCAAAATAATATCTTATGGAGGTTTTCAGAATAAAGTGATAGACAGAAATGTTAGCAGGGAAATAAGAAGAGAGTTAATGTGATACATGGATGACAACAATAGGACAAAAAATGACTGTATTACAGAGTCTATAGTTAAGTGAAGGAAAAGACGAAAGGCGACAGGCCTTGAGACCACAAAAGAGTAAAGGCCATACAGTCATACCCTCATTTCGAGGAATAAGTTCGTGACTCTAACGTGATTACTAGAAGAAAATGTTAGACCCCAGAATAATAGAAATCAGCATGGGCTGGTGAACAAGATAAACTAAATATGAGTTAAGGACTAAGTGGCTGGATAATAGTCAGAATCATGAGAATTTCATATTACGTGCCGGCGATAATAGAATGAATAACAGAAGAAGATTCATGAGAAATTCAAAGAATGGTCATTCAGGAAGACGCTCCCTAAAGCAAGCAATGTGAGCAAACTTAAGCTTAAGGGACCGTATGTGCCAGCTATACTAAGTGTCACCCTCGCGAGTAAGGAAATTGGTTATCCTTGGTATAAAAGGATTTCCGCAAGGCAAGTAAGGGCCATCAATGATGTGAAAAGATGCCAAAGATGAAGAGGTAAAACATCTATACGTAGATTATCGTAGCACCAATCTTAATACTCCCCTAAAGGGGGGAATATAGAGTAATGTGGTATTAAGTCAGAGTTAAGTGGTTCTAGTAACTATGGAATGGTAAAGGAAGAATGCGATAAAAATGATAAAGGGATGAGATTATACTTATTCAAATCCTACAGATATGCTACGATTCCAGAACATTGTGAAAGCACGACATTAAGGAGAGGAAGTAAGGGTTCCTACCCGAGATGTTATTGATAGATAAGGAGCCAGTGCGAGATGTAAGTTAAGATAAAGGAAATAACCTAAGAATGATTTTGAAAAATATCGATATAAGAACGGGTCAACGAGTAGTTAGTAGTTGATTCACGAAGAACCTAGTTATGGCTAGACAAGAGGTTACAGACAAATCAACAGATCATGCTAGATAAACATAGTGAACCCCAACATGGGGAATTCAGTCTCGCAAATATGACATTGTAATACTTGAGATATATTCAGATATGAGTTGGGGTAGTCAAAGGTACCGTAAGTGTTACGGAAATAAGAGAGAATGCCACTGGGAAGACAATCAAAATATTAGCTCAGAAGCAACCCTACAAGTACAAGAGCGTGGAGCTAAGTAACTACGGATAATTATAGGCAAGGAAGGACATCGAAAATTCCGTCGAAGTATATGATATAACAAGCTTGCAACTTTACAAGAGCCAGAAGGTCTCCTTAAGTACTACACAGAAAGACTAGCCAGGGAAATAAGGAAGAAGGCTTCAACTTAAGCATAATGACATAAAGAAGAAATAGTCCTGTAATAATAGTTTCACTACAATATTGTATACACTCCATAAGAAAGTGTCACCATCGTGGCTAATGAATAGGAAGTAAAGTCAAAAGTACTATTCGAGATCATATGAGTTGCACGAAAATTTCGGCGTGCGCGGGAACTAAGATAAGCTAAGTATGCACGCAACAAGGAGGCAGAAGACCAGGAAATGTAATAGCTTACGTTTAAAGAAAGTTGAGAAGGAACGAAAGGAACTATTCGATCAATGATCCAAAGTTGGTTATGTTATGAATGCACTTGAGATTTCGGAGTATACATATATGTTGACAATCATACAGCCGTAGAAGACTCCAATATAAGCTAAAAGGAAGAATTGAGTCCAGATCATAGACAAGGAATTGAATTGTTAGAAGATTATATCCTGGATATTCTATAGCATCCATGAAGGAGTAAAGTAATAGCTAATACCATGAGCCGCAGATCAGAAGATAGCTTAAGCCTACATGAAGGTTGATCAAAGGGAAGAGGAAACTAAAGAGTTACATCAACTAAGTAAATCAGGAGTCTGATTATTGGACCTAGAAAATTTATAGAAATCGTGATCGAGAACATTGCAGGACCAGCCTTAATATCAGAGGTACAAGAGAGATAGTACAACAATCATAGTCTATGACACCTCTACGATAAAGTCAGTTAGAAAAGTAACAGCCTCAAAAGAAGTCAATATGAAGCTCCCACCGGATTGTAGTATTATAATAAAGCTCTAAGTTATGGATGTGAATCTTACCTATGTGGAAGGGAGGTTATGAAAGAGATGCAAGATGTTATGCGTGATTTTAAGGTAAGTAACGTAAAGGTGAACAACGTACGAGATACTCAAATGCAGAAGGATGTGAATAGTCCATACTTCGGATAGAAGGCTAGAAGTACGGGGATTCAGTATCCAGGAATGATAGCAGCATTGTCAATGGTATATTTTCCAGCCTATGGTTTCTAGGTACCGAGAGATCTATCCAAGAGAGTAAAGAAGAGTTAGAGACGATGAGATGTCTCGCTTGATGTTCCAGAATAATACAAGGAAATCTATGGTGCAAGCAAGATTGCGAGCAGTATAAATGGATATATGCAGGTCGCAAGGTAAAGTATGATAGAGCGACAAGGTTTTAGGAAGACAAGAGTAAGAATAAGAAAGGGTGAGTGAGAAGGTGACGAGAATGAATAAGTTCTTGGGATTAAGCCCATGAAAATAAGAGAGTTAATGGGTTCTCTAAGTAATAGAAGGCTCAGTATAGCATGAATGAACTCAAAGGAGTCTAAGACTAGTAGAATTTAGAAAAGATGGAATACTGCCCTGGTAGTGAAATAAAGGTATAATTGTGATAGATAAAAGATAACATTTGGGCCTTCGACTGAAGAATGATTTGAAGAAAAAAAAAGGAGAAGGAGAAAAGATTTCGCGAACGACACGAGATCAAAAACCCACATAAGGTGAATCACATTGATATACTATGTAATATGATTATGGAAATAACTTCAAATATTCCTCGATGCAACGTAAGCCCTAGTGGCAAGGTTTTACGTAAGAAGTTTCAAGTTATCAGTGGTATATTGTAGATCAATATTGAGGCAAATCATAATGGATGGACAAAAGTGTCACGACCCCAAATTTCCCTCCGTAGGGTGTCGTGATGGCACCTAATCTCTAAGACTAGGTAAGCCTATCAATGCGGAATAATCATAAATATCTGAAAATAAATAATCTACAATTCAAATGATTACAACTCCCAAAAACTCGGTAGAAATAAGTCACAAGCTTCTAAGAATTTATTCTCCATGTCTCTATAAGTCAAGGTCTAAATACAATATAAGGAAGCAACATAAAATGATAGAAGGGGACTCCGGAGTCTGCGGACGCTGGCAGATATACCTCGAAGTCTCCGTG
>AWOL01S0044487.1:15380-62820 GCA_000715115.1 Nicotiana otophora | reverse complement strand
GCACTCCCGAGGTACCTCCTTGTAGTTCCAAATCATAAATAAATTCACAATATCTCATTTCCTTATACCACCGCGGGAGCCTTCACAATTTATTTAAAGAAAATATTTTTTCCGAAATAGCATCCCGCGTTTTAGCCACCCTTATCACACCGCATGACTTCTAGTAGTTGCCCCTGCTAGCCACGCGTATCAAGCCACCCTTATCTCACCGCATGCGTTTTAACACCCAGACCTTATACCACCGCATGTGTATCAATATCACAATATATCACAATTTGCACCTCAAGTGCTCAAATAATTTAACTTGCCAAAATAATTCAACAACAATATTTTTCCACTATAGAGAGCTCACTGCTCCATCACAATCAGTACGGAAATCTTACAAAACTATTCAGGAGTAAATAATTCAGGAAAATAATATTTTAAATTTTTTAACACGTTGCTTCAATATCAAGTTTAAAAAAATGAAGAATACTTCAAATTAATAATGTTTAATTTAGAGAAAATCAACCTTCAAATAATGCACAGAATAAAAGAAATCAAGTTCCAACTAAACAGATAAAACAATTAGCAGGAGAAGACCAAACAAATTTAAAATATAACATTTAATCAATGATGAAGAATATAACAACATAGAATATTTTAATAAATGCACAATAATGATTTACACAATTTAAAAAAAATATGATTCTTTAAATTTAGCCCGTGTACATACTCGTCACCTCGTGTACACGACTTTCAACACAATTCAAAAATCACATTAATATCAATCTTAGGGAAAATTTTCCCCACACAAGGTTAGACAAGTCACTTACCTCGCCTTGCTCCAATTTAATCAGGTATTATGCTTTTTCCTCGATTTTTCGACTCCGATCGACTCGTATCTAGTCATAATTAATTCGATACAGTCAACAAAAATTATAGAATTAATTCTATAAGAAAATACTATATTTTTCAATAAAAAGCCGAAATTAATTAAAAATGGCACGTGGGGCCCACATCTCGGAATCCGACGAAAGCTACGAAATATGAACGCCCATTCAATCACGAGTCTAACCATACCAAAATGACTAAATTCCAATAACGATTCGACCCTCAAATCGACAAATTATCCAAGAGGGTTTTAAAAAAACATTCCAACTTAAATCACCAATTAAGTGTTAAAAACAGTGATGGATTCGGGTAATCTAACCAACATTGAGTTAAGAACACTTACCCCAATGTTTTTCCTTGAAGATATATCAAAACTCGCCTCTCCTCAAGCTCCAAGTTGTTAAAAATGGCAAATGGGGCGAACCCCCCCTGTTTTTATAACTTACGGATCTGTCCAGGCTGACCTCGATCGTGGAGTCCGATCCTGGACCTCGATCATGAAAGTCCGATCCTGGACCTCGATCATGAGAGTTCGATCCTGGGCCTCGATCATGGGGAGTCCGATCATGGGGTCCGATCATGGCCTTCGATTATGAGTTCGACCCGGGCTTCGATCGTGGCCCTCGACCCTGAGCTCGATCGTGGCCCTCGATTCTGGGCTCGATCATGGCTTCGATCGTGGCCCTCGACTCTGGGCTCGATCTGGGCTTCGATCGTGGCCCTCGACCCTAAGCTCGATCTAGCCTTGATTTCTGGGCAGAAGCAAAATTTCCAACAGAAGGAAATTGCAGCAACTGTTCTAGTTCAATTCTTGATCCGTTAACCATCCGAAACTCACCCGAGGCCCTCGGGACCTCAACCAAATATACCAACAAATCCTAAAACATCATACAAACTTAGTCGAATTCTCAAATTACCTAAAACAATGCTAAAACCATGAATTTCACCCCAATTCGAGCATAATGAACTTTGAAATTTCTAATTTCTACAAACAACACCGGAACCTATCAAATCAAGTCCGATTGACCTCAAATTTTGCACCCAAGTCACAAATGACATAACAGAGCTGTGAAAATTTTCAGAACTGGATTCCAACCCCAATACCAAAAAGTCAACTCCCCTGTCAAACTTTCAAACTTTAAAAATTCCTATTTTAGCCATTTCAAGCATAATTTCACTACGGACTTTCAAAATAAATTCCGATCACGCTCCTAAGTCCAAAATCATCATACGGAGCTGTTGGAATCATCAAAATTCTATTCCGGGGTCATTTGCACATAATTCGACATCCGGTCACTATTTGAACTCAAACTTTAAATTTTTCATCAAAATTCCATATCTCGGGCTAGGGACCTCGAAATTTAGTTCCGGGCATACGCCCAAGTCCCAATTCAAGATACGGACCTATCGAAACTGTCAAAACACTGATCCGAGTCCGTTTGCTCAAAATGTTGACCAAAGTCAACTCAGTTGTGTTTTAAACATCTAATTCATATTTTAATCCATTTTTCACCTGAAAACTTTCTGGAAAATTTTTACGGACTGCACACGCAAGTCGGGTAATTGTAAATAGTTCTTAGATCACATAATTAATCATTAAATTTAAAGATGATATTTTGGGTCATCACAAAAAGTCACAAAGTATGAGCTGAGATTAGGTCGTCATTCTTAAGATGAACAGTAACGAGGAAGCATTAAAGGACTTAGATTTATACATATGGACAAGCAACAAGAGTAAGCTGGAATTTGATAGCAGACCTCTGCAACGATAAATCAAAGTAAGAATTATGGTATAGTATGGCCTACTTAGATGTAATAAAGCTAATGACGCCCAAAGGGACATCTTGACATAATTTTTAAATGTTCACAAAGCGAAGCCTAGAGATTCGCTAAAAGCTGGAGGAAAGAGAAGAGAAGAGTCGCATAGGCGCACATACAAAGTTAGAGTCGTAAAGGCTGCATGATAGAAGGTAGCAACAGTTACGAGATTAGAAGAATTCCGACTATAAGTCGTGGTGTGAGAAAGAGGCTTAAAGAGGGGAATGCCCTGGCCTTTGGGATTCATTCACAGAACAGTTTCCTAAATGGCAAGAAGAGTATTAAAGTATTCGTAAGAGCTATGCGTTATGAAAATGATAAGTGCATCAGTCAACATTCGAGGGCGAATGTTCCAAAGGGGGGAATGATGTTATACCCCATGTTTTCGTACGTAAAAGTATGCCATAAACAAATTGGTGAAAGCTCGGAAATGAGATATTACATCCCGCATTTTCGTACATTAAAGTTTCGTCGTAAGTTAATCAACGTAAGTTCGAGAATGAGATTATTTTGAGATTATAAGCATTATGCTATTTCAAACAAGAGATGAGTAAATTTATGAAGTTGAGAGAGTAAGAAAGTCGAAGAAAATGAATTTCGTCGAGGTTTGACATTTTGGGATAAAATACGGCCCGATCTAGAATACCCGGTATTTATGGACTAGTACCATACAAGGTACCCTATAGCTATGATAGTAAGGTATATAAGGTGTGTTAGTGAGTAATATTTTAAGTAATTTAAAATAATTCTTAATTATGTGGGTAATTGGTTAATTATTAGTTAATGGGAGATTAATAAGTTAATTAAGGAATTGTGGATAACTAACTAAGGTCTTTGGATGAGCTCAAGGTGTAGAAACGTGGCATCCAATTATGTTCAAATTAATGACTCTTAATGACACATGAAAAGTGGCAAAATTTGAAGAAATTATTGGCCAACTAATCCATCAAGTGGGGCCCACTCCCAAAGGTTAAGAAATCCTTTATAAGTCATTTTGTAAATCTCTACAATAACAAGAAACCTTCAGCCAAACACATAGAAACGTTACCATCCAAATCACATTCTAATCCAAGAAACATAACAACTTTAATTCACTTTCCATATAGCAACGTTGTTGCAAAATTCTTAAGGAAAGGTTTCGGCCAAGATTTTCTTTGCATAAGCAACGTGATTGCTTCGAGATTTTCATACGATTTTTCCGTGTTTTGTCGCAATTAACGTGTGTTAGAGGAATTATCAAGAGAATCGGCTCAGGTACGTTAAGGCTATCCCTTCTTTCTTTTTGGCATGACCCAAATGATACTGAAAGAAACGAGTAAACACACAGTTTCCATAAACGACTCTATTCATAGAAATATTAGGGGTGTCCATATTCTTGATTCCCTGTGTAAATTATTATTATATCTTCTGTTCGTGGGTCTCAGAAAAATACGTATTTGATAAAATTTATCCGACATGCATATTATTTTTATGACATTCCGAGAAAATCTTATTAACGTATTTCTTAAGGCATATTATTTTTATGACATTCCGAGAAAATATTATTAACGTATTTCTTATGCATTTCATGCATTTATACATATACATTGACCATGACCAGATGTCATTATATATGTATATTATATGTATATGGGATATGAAAAAAGGTTATGGCGTTATATACGCACCACCACCTGATCAGTTGGTAGCCTGGTATACGTTGATGATTTGCCTACAGTGGCCGAAATGATATGATAGGATGCCCTTAGAGGCTTGATGATGTTATGAACACATATATCTATGCATGGTATGATATGTATATGCATATTCATGATATTATAAAGATGAAGTGACTCACAGAGCTATGCAGACGTATATGTCGAGTCTTTTACTCCATGTTTCTCTCATGTCTATTATTTACTGATTTTCATTCCTTACATACTCGGTACATTATTTGTACTGATGTCCCTTTTGCCTGGGGACGCTGCGTTGCATGCCCACAAGTCTCGATAGACAGGTCGAGAGTCCTCCAAGTAGGCTATCAGCTCAGCATAAGATATTGATGCACTCTATTTGCTCCGGAGTTGCTTGTTTGGTCAGTATGATTTATATGTGAATGGTTTGGTATGGCAGGGCTCTGTCCCGACCTTTATAACATTTATGCACTCTTAGAGGCTTGTAGACATATGTCGTGTACGTGTAAGATTGTACGGCCTTGTCGACTTATGTTTTGAGTTTATAAATGATCATGTTGGCCTATTAGGCCTGTATGTCACATGTATATGATGATGTAATAAGAAAGATACGTTACATTGGTACTCGGTTGAGTAAGGTACCGGGTGCCCGTCGCGGCCCATCGGTTTGGGTCGTGACAGCTCACTCAACTTGAAATCATGTAGGGATTTTGCGGGATATAATGAAGGCTTTTGGACCAAGGTAGGACTTGTTGGAACAGAATGGTTTCATCTTTCCTTAAGCACTCCATTTTCTCTTTTCGACTCATACTTTCTCGATTCTTTGAGTCATTTTATTCTTCCTCGGGGAAATTAGAGAGACGTAACATCACCCTTTCTTGATCATGGCATTCATTTTTCTCCTTTTCTATTTACTTCAGCCTTTTGTCCCTACTTTCTTTTGAATTCCCTTCAACTCTTCATTTTATTAACTTTTTTTTTGGCATTTTTCTTTTTGTTCTTTGCCTTCCCTTTTCTTCATTTCTTTCTATTCTTTGTACTTTTTATCACTTTAAACTCTTCGTCTCTCCCACAAACATATGTTTTTGCCCATTGTTTCTCAAGAATGCTAAGGAAAGATCGGGTGCCAAGAGAGGGTCACTACAGAATGGATAAAGGTTTGTAACGTGGTTATTGAAAGAAAAAAGGTTCAGCTCAAAGGGGTTGACTAGGGTTATCACATTGGTAGGCTATGGAAGATTTCAATTTCAAATTGGATCAAGGAGATCCTACAATCATTTCTCAAGCCAAGCTACCCTTAGAATTCCGCCTAGAAAACTACTCGGGGCAAGTTCTAGACTATTGGCACGGGAACTTGGACTTGCAATTCAATACCTCACCTCTCATACTGCTGGATTGATAAAGAGAACAGAGTCGAGGGCCCATAACAACCCTAGCTATGATTGGGAATCACAAATGGCTTGACCGAACCACTCGATGACTGTTTGAGTCAACACAAGAGTTTAAGGTCACAACTAGAGCTATTGTATGCCAACAACGTTGATTTTAACCATAAGGTCAGAGGTAAATGTGTTGGTACCAAGTGAAGCATTCTCGAGACACTTTTATTCATTACTATTATATATTATATTTTGTTAAAACATAAAAGAAAATGGACTCAATCCTTTAAGAAGGTTGTCACGCCATCCATCGTTGGGAAGAGCCACCCGATTCACACAAAATCTACCTTTGAAAAGAACCGTGGCATTAAGAAAACTAAAGGCTTATTATTCACTCAAAACGTAAAAAGAAGCTAAAAAATTAAAAAGAAGCTACTAAAGTAAATAAGAAGTTATACTACTAAGGAAAGCAAACTAAAGAAGCTATGAAGTAAACTACGGGAAGCGAGATAAATGAATAAACAAACCAAAGTAATATACATAAGGGAAATGAATATCTACATCAAATGGGGAGAATATATACATACCAAAGGGAAAATAAGAATGAAAGAAAAATAGTATCAGAGTTATTACATACTAAATGTCAAATGTCAGTTAATCAAAATATACCACCCCCCAAAAGGAAAATAAGCATTGTCCTCAATGCTTAACAAAAATAGGAACAGGGAAGGGGTAGAGAGTCAAGAGAACTCCCTATGTGGTCTCAGTCTGCATGGGATCATCAACACCCTCTGTCTCTTCTAATTGTATGTCATCATCTCCTGGCTGAGGGACAACTGGGTTGCTGAGTATCTGTATCATATCCTCAGTAGTGTGTGCAGTCACAACCGGCTCCTCAGACTGGCCAGCTGCTGCCTCTGGTGTTGGGAATGTCTGATCCATAAGCAAGTCCAATGGAATATCTCTGGCAGATGCAATCTTTGCAACCTCTTTGCTCAGCTTCTCTATCGACTTCTTTGATGCCTGGGATCTACGCATCTTCTTGACCTGTTTGCCCAAATCCTTAATGACCTTCCCATGCGTCGCCAGAGTATCAATAATGTTCTTTTGGTTCTCCAGAATCTTTTTCAATGTTTCCTCCACTGACGGAGGTACCTATGGCTCTGCTGGGGCTGAGGACTATACTGCAACAGCACTGGATATATCAGTCAGCTTTGTAGTAGCTGCCTGCATCCAGTTGTTAGGACTCACCAATGTCTCGGAGACTCACAGCGCAGTCTGAGGATATGTAGATGAAGTCGGCACTGATAATAGCACTGATAGTCTAGCAGAAGCAGGTGGTCCGGAAGATGAAGGTGGCATGGCTGCTGTCCCAGTAGAAGTACCGGATGCGGTGGATGGCTCGGCAGCTAAATCAGTAACCACTACCGCTGGCTCCTCAGACTTGCCAGTGGAGGTAGTAGCTTTACCCTTGAATTTTGGGTTGTCAGCTCCCTGAAGTTGGTAACAAGAGAAAGGCTTCTTGTCCTTCACCTGGATGTCATAATGCCTTGGCTTCACCCCATGGGTCCCTGAAGTACTCTATGAGGAAGTTCGGGTACGGGTAGGACCTTTTATCGTTTTGGACAGCCAGAGTGATGTTTGTGGACATGATAGCATCCACATTAATCTGGTACCCACCCAAAATTGAGGCTACCAAGACTGCACGGGGAATGGGAAGATTGTTCTCGTTGAGGCATGGATCAATACGGCTACATACAAATGTTTGCCACCTTTTTTCTTCAAAGTTTAGGGTGGCTAGGACTATTGGAACTCCTGCTGTGAGCCACGGAGGTGTTGACCCTCGAATTGCCAGAATATCAGCTAGGCATGGGCGAACTGCATCACCCATAGCTAGCTTCTCCAGGTATTGGACCGCCTCCGCTTCCTTAAACCCCACATACGTGTTCAAGGTGCAGGCATCAAACTTGATTTTCAAATTTTGAACTTTTGTCACCTTGGTACCCTTTTTGATATGAGCTACATTGGTGTAGAATTCCTTGACCAAATGCTCATTGGCATCCATAATGCGGTGGGTGAACCATTTCTAACATTTTCACTCCCGGAATTATCGGAGGACATTGGGGGTTGTGCTTTTCTAGATCTTTCATCAAGAACTGTCGCTCAAGAGTGAGTGACCGTTACGGCCACCATTACCTAAATTTAGCAAAGGTAGTAGCACTGACGAATTTTTCCTCCCATATCTCTAGTCTCTTTGATCTCCCCAAACCTCCGACTGTAGTATCCTCCCCTCTCCCATCGCCTGGGACATCATCATCGTCCACATTAATTGGATCAGCTGGAGCATTCGAGGAAGAGGGCTCAAAAGCTTGACTACCCTCTTCCGAACCATTAGAGGAACTAGCAGAAAAAGACGACTCATCTACTGGGTGGAATCTACCAGGAAACTGTTGTGATTGGGCTTACGGCTGTGATTTCACAGAGTTACCCTCAGAAGATTCCCCATATGGGACATACTCACTGATTTCCAAGGGTTCAGGAGGTCTGTTGGCTGTAGCTTTCTTACTTATAACCCTTTGAAGTGCTAGAGGTAGGTTGCTTTTACCTCGACCTCGGGAGGGTTCTGCCCTCCCTTGCGATGTATCTCCTCTACCACGTGAGCGAACCACTGTCTGTAATGTACAAGGATAAGAGTCAATTAGATTTGTAAACCACAGGTGCATGCATAACAACTGAAGTAAAGCAGTCTCAGAAGGGGTAGTGCGGACCGCACAAAAGTGAGTGCGGCCGCATAACCAAAAGTGTGGACTGCACAATTTTGAGTGCGGCCGCACAGCCCCAGGTTCAGACTACTGGGGTCTCTAATGTTTCATCAGTGCGGACCGCAGAAGAATAAGTGCGGTCGCACAAGTCCACTGCGTACCACACAATTTTGAGTACGACCGCAAAAATCATGCACACTGATACCCTAGTTCAGAGAACTGCGAACCGCACAAAAGTGAGTGCGGCCGTAGAAGCTAATGGTGAGGACCGCACAAAAGTGAGTACGGCCGCACAATTTGAATTCAGGCGGTACTGACTTAGAATTCATGGAATTTTATTCACAAATTACTCAAGTTTTTAGCAATTAACCATCATTAGTCACTTACCCAGACCCCAGTTAACGTTTAAAAAGGCTACCCACATGATTCTAAGCACAAACAACTAACCATTGACATATTTTGGCATGGAAATAACCCTAGTCAAAAGAATAAAATTAAGGAAAAATCTAAAGAATAAATTAACATACCAGTAATGAAGATGCAGGTGAGATTCAACACTGATGAAATGAGGAGAGATTGAAAACAATGAGGATATGCATTGTGCTAGCTTAGCTTCAGGTTTCAAAAGAGCGTAAAGTGTAAAAAGCTGAGGGAGGCCCTATTTATACTTGTACCCGCCGGGTCCACAATTTTACCTGGAGTGCGGCCGCACAATTTTGAGTGCGAACCACACTCACTACCTGCCCTTGTGAAGAATTGTTGCAGACCGCACAACAATGAGTGCGATCGCAGAATTAGTGCGGACCGCACAAAAATGGGTGCGACCGCATTTTGTTAAGGATATTTGTCAGGCCAAACTTCAGAGACCATGTATTTTTCATCTCCCAATTGTGCGACCGCACACAAAATTGTGCGGCCACAGAGTGGCAGTGCAGTCCACATAATTCTAGTTCGGTCCGCACTTTTATGACACTTAGTCAAATTTTTCGTGGTCAGTTCCTACAATACACACGCATTCCTGCATACACTTCAAAACTAGTTAGTACAAAACAAAGCCTATCTAATCTAAAAAAGAAAAACAAGAAAAAGAAAAAGATACATGGGTTGCCTCCCAAGAAGCGCCTGATTTAACGTCGCGGCACGACGCATGTTACCATCAATCACTTGAACTGGAGAAACGCCACAACGTGGCCATCATCAACCTTGCCAAGATAATGTTTAAACTGGTGCCCGTTGACTCTAAACACCTCATCATTCTTATTTTTCAAATCTAGAGCACCAAGGGGTGTCACATGTACAACTTCAAATGGGCCACTCCACTTTGATTTCAGCTTTCCCGGAAACATCCGCAACCGAGAGTTGAACACAAGCACAAGATCACCTTCTTTGAATTCTTTGTTTCGGATATACTTGTCATAGAGGTACTTCATCTTGTCCTTATACAAGGACGAACTGGAGTATGCATGGAACCGAAACTCATCAAGTTCATTCAATTGCTCCACCCTAAGATTTGCAGCTACATCCCACTCAAGGTTAAGCTTCTTCAACGTCCACATAGCCTTATGCTCAAGTTCCACCGGAAGGTGACAAGCTTTCCTGAACACTAACCGATACGGAGACATACCAATTGGTGTTTTGTAAGCTGTTCTATAAGCCCAAACAGCATCGTCAAGTTTCTTCGACCAATCTATCAGGTTGGCATTCACAGTCTTTGACAGAATACTCTTGATCTCCCGGTTGGAGACTTCAACCTGTCCACTTGCTTGAGGGTGATAGGGGGTCTATATTTTGTGAGTGACACCATACTTGGAGAGTAAAGTATCAAAAGCTTTATTGCAAAAGTGTGATCCCACATCACTAATGATGGCCCTTGGAGTACCAAACCTTGTGAATATGTTCTTCTTTAAGAAAGCTGCCACACTTCTAGCTTCATTATTGGGCAGAGCCATAATTTCAACCCATTTGGACACGTAATCCACAACTACCAATATATAGGTGTTTTCACATGAGCTCACAAACGGGCCCATAAAATCTATGCCCCAAACATCAAAAATATCAATCTCTAGGATGGTGGTGAGAGGCATCTCATTTTTCTTGGAGATCCCACCGGCCATTTGGCATTCATCACAATGCTTAACGAGGTCGCTAGCATCCTTGTAAAGGGTAGGACAATAGAATCCACAGCTTAGCACCTTTGTAGCAGTTCTTGCTCCACCATGGTGACCACTATATGGCGAAGAGTGGTAAGCTTCAAGAATACCCAATTGTTCTTCTTCTGGTACACATCTTCGAATAACATCATCAGTACAAATTTTGAAGAGATATGGCTCATCCCAATAGTAGTCCAGGCAGTCCCATTTGAGCTTCTTCCTTTGGTTTAAAGAGAGCTCATTCGGAACAATGCCACTCACAAGATAGTTGGCCACATCGGCAAACCATGGCATCTCAGTCATAGAAATGGAAAGGAGTTGTTCATCAGGAAATGAATCATTGATCTCAAGGCCATCATGTGGCCTCTCCTCCTCCAATCGGGACAAGTGGTCCGCCACTTGATTCTCACTACCCTTGTGGTCTTGAATCTCTAGATAAACTCTTGCAATAGAAGCACTCACCGTATCAACCTTGCCTTAGAGTCTTTCTTGCTCATCAAATAACAAAGTGTCGCATGGTCGGTGTGAACAATCACCTTTGTACCCATTAGGTACGGGCGAAACTTCTCCATAGCAAAGACAATGGCTAGGAGTTCTTTCTCGATCACCGTATAGTTGCCTTGGGCCTAGTTCATGGTTTTGCTAGCATAGTAGACCGGATGAAATATCTTGTTAATTCGTTGCCCCAATACTGCTCCAACCGCCACATCGCTTGCATCACACATGAGCTCAAATGGTAAGCTCCAGTTTGGCGCGGTGATAATATGAGTGGTAGTCAACATATACTTGAGTAGTTCAAATGCCTTCATACAATAGTCATTGAAAAGGAACTTGGAATCTTTCTTCAAGAGTTTGCACAAGGGGTTTACCACCTTAGAAAAGTCCTTGATGAATCAGCGGTAAAACCCCGCATGACCTAGAAAGCTCTTCACTCCCTTTACGGAAGTAGAGGGAGGGAGTTTGGATATCACTTCAATTTTTGCTTTATAGACCTCAATACCATTCTTGGAAATCTTGTGACCGAGGACAATGCCCTCCTCGACCATAAAGTGATACTTCTCCCAATTCAACACCAAGTTAGTTTCCTCACAATGTGCCAATACCTTATCCCAGTTATCCAAGAACTCTTCAAAAGAATTCCCTACGACAGAAAAATCATCCATGAAAACCTCGAGAAAATCCTCCACCATATCGGTGAATATGGCCATCATGCACCGTTGAAAAGTTATTGGTGCATTGCATAACCCAAATAGAATTCGTGAGAATGCGAAAATGCCATAGGGACAAGTGAAAGTGGTCTTCTCTTAGTCTTCAGGAGCAATAAGAATCTGGTTATACCCTGAATATCCATCAAGGAAGAAATAATAAGCACGTCCGGCTAACCTATTCAATATTTTATTAAGAAATGGAAGCGGAAAATGGTCTTTCCGAGTAAATTTGTTGAGCTTCTTATAATCCATGCACATTATCCACCCGGTGACAGTTCTTGTGGGGATCAATTCATTTTTGTCATTTTTTATCATAGTCATACCCCCTTTCTTTGGGACACATTGCACCAACGAGGTCCACGAACTATCGGAAATGGGGTAAACAACCCCGACATCCAACCACTTGATGATCTTTTTCTTTACTACCTCTTGCATGGCCTTGTTCAATTGTCTTTGATGTTCTACATAGGGTTTGGCATCCTCATCCAAAATGATTTTGTGCATGCAAAAGACGGGGCTTATACCCCGAATATCTGCCAATGTCCAACCTATTGCTTTCTTCCTCCTTTGGAGCATCGCAAGGGTGGAATCTATCTGCACGTTAGTTGAGCACGAGGAAATAATAACATGTAAAATGGAACAATGGCCTAGAAACTCATACCTAAGGTGTGAAGGCAAAGGCTTTAACTCCAAGGTGAGAGGCTCCTCGATTAAGGGCTTTGTTGGTGAAGTCTTCCGGTTTTCGAGATCTAAGGAAAGTTTTCGGGACTCATAAGTGTATGATCCCATTTCTTGCAAAGCATTGACACAATCTACAAAGCCTTCCTTCTCATCCTCGTCATGATTCAACAACACAGCTTCCAAGGTATCTTAAACATTTATCACAACACTTGTGTCATCAACAATTACTTCGGTCACAAGATCCACGAACGAACACACTTCATTGCTATTTGGCTGCCTCGTTGACTTACAAACATGGAATACCACTTTTTCATCGCCCACCCAGAAGGTGAGCTCGCCAGCTTCCACATCAACTAAGGCCTTCCCTGTATCAAGGAAAGGTCTCCCCAAAATGATTGGCACCTCATAGTCAACCTCACTGTCAAGTATCACAAAATCTGTGGGAAGGATGAACTTGTCGACCTGAACTAACACATCATCAATTATCCCCAATGGCCTTTTCATTGTTCGATCCGCCATTTGCAACCTCATGGATGTGGGTCTTGGTTGCCCAATCCCCAACGTTTTGAGCACATAATAGGGCATCAAGTTAATGCTTTCCCCAAGTCACATAAAGCTTTGGCGAAATCGGCATGCCCAATAGTGCATAGGATTGTGAAAGCACCGGGGTCTTCCAACTTTGGAGCCATGGAGTGCACTATAGTACTCACTTGATGTGTCATTTTGATCATTTCATAGTTCATTGATCTCTTCTTTGTTACCAAATCTTTCATGAACTTGGCATATCCCGGCATTTGTTCTAAGGCTTCAACCAACGACACATTTATGGACAAACTTTTCATTATATCAATGAATTTATTTAATTGATTCTCATTGTGTTACTTTGCAAGTCTTTGAGGGTATGGAGGAGTAGGCCTTGGCATTGGTGCCTTAGCCTTTGGCACTACCGGCTCCGGCATGTCAATCACGTGCTCCCTAGACGGGTTCACTTCTTCTTACGTCTCCTCCACATTTTCATCAATATCAATCTTCGCTTTTTCATTAGCTTGAACATCATTGCTTGGATCATCATGATCTTGCACCAACACATCATCACCCACATGACTTCTTTGGTTTGAGGTACTAGCAAGTAGCAACTCTACCTCTCTCACTTTTTGTTGTCACGGCCATTGCATGCCCCGTATTCCCACCTTTCGGGTTCACCGCTGTATCACTCGGTAGTGCCCCTTTGGGCGAGTATTTAAAGCTTGAGAAATTTGGCCAAGTTGAACCTCCAAGTTGCGGATAGAAGTGTTGTGGGAGGCTAATTGGGCATCGGAGTCGGCGTTTTTCTCTATTAGTTGCTTAAACATGTTTCAATCCATCCCATTTCACTTTTGGAAGAACAAGGACCTTGCGACGGATATGGAGGCGGGTTGTTTGGTTGTTGATACATCGGGGGTCTCTGAAAGCCCGACCCCCGATTTCCTTGATTGCTATTGTTCCAAACTCCCTTGATTATTGTTGCCTCCCTAATTGCTTTGATTGTTGCCACCTCAATTACCTTGATTATTTTTTCCGCAATTGCCTTGATTACCTTGATTACCTCAATTGCTTTGATTATTGTTGTTTCCACCACTCCAATTTCCTTGGTGGCCTTGGTTGTTCCAATTTTCTTGGTTTCCTTGTGATCTTCATTGTTGTTGATTTGGAGCATTGCTTCTTTGACCTTAATAATTGTTGACATATCAAACCTCTTCATCTTGCTCATCATATGAATCATCTTGATTATATCCACTATTACTTTGCTCAAATTGTTCCGGATGGTTTTGTACTTGTTGACCTCATTGTTGTCTCTTGTTTACCATTATGTTCACCCCTTCCATAACATTCACTTGTTTCGGCCCTTGAACCTGTTGAAGCCGAGCCTTGGACAATTGATTCATGGTGGTTGTCAACTCCGCAATAGCTTGCCCATGATCATGTAGCTCCTTATGTAGGTGAATAACATTTGGGTCACCCTGAGGAACATTGGCTCTACTTTGCCACGCCGANCCCTTCCATAGCATTCACCTGTTTCGACCCTTGAACCTGTTGAAGCTGAGCCTTGGCCAATTGGTTCATGGTGGTTGTCAACTCCGCAATAGCTTGCCCATGATCATGTAGCTCCTTGTGTAGGTGAATAACATTTGGGTCACCCTGAGGAACATTGGCTCTACTTTGCCACGCCGAAGAGGTGTCCGTCATCTCATCCAAGATTTCACAAGCTTCAGAATAAGGCGTACGTGTTCATGAAGTTATCCCAGCGAGTTGATTTACCACACACTGATTTGTTGTGTTGATCCCCCTGTAGAAGGTCTGTTGGATCATGGCCTCGGTCATATCATTGTTCGGGCATTCTTTGACCATGGTACGATATCTTTCCCAAATCTCGTGCAATGGCTCATTGGGCTCTTGTTTGAAAGCTAGAATTTCATCCCTCAATGTAGCCATGTGCCCTGGAGAGAATAATTTGGCAATGAACTTCTCGGCCAACTCATCCCAAGTGTGGATGGAATGATTGGGCAATCTCTCTATCCAGTCCAAAGCCTTTCCCCGTAGAGAAAAGGGAAACAACCTTAACCATAGTGCATCCTCAGAAACATTTGTTTGCTTGCTACCCCAACAAGTATCGACAAAACCTTTGAGATGCTTGTAGGCATTTTGGTGTGGAGCTCCGGTGAAGAAACCCCGCTGCTCAAGCAATGTAAGCATCACGTTGGTTATTTGGAAGTTGCCCGCCCTAATCCGGGGCAGGACTATTGCACTTGCATAGCCCTCATTCGGCAACACCCGATGCACTGCTCTTGGTGGAGGTGGGGGAGGGTTTGGGACATTATCATTAGGCGGTTGGACTCGCCTGTTTACTTGAGGTTCTGGATGAACCTCATCCACTTGATCATCATCTACCTCCTCCCCCAATGGTAAATTTTAGAGGGACTCGTTGTTAAGGGCCATTTTGTACCTAAAAGCAATTCACAAACAAAATTAGTGACTCGAAAAGAAAGAAAAACAAACACACAAATACCTAGATATATAGCTAAATCCGTTTAATTCCCCAGCAACGGCGCCAAAAATTAATCTCGGCCAAACCCACACCACAATTTAGTAGTAAAGCGGTCGATGCAATAATAAACCCAACGAAGGTGCGGATCGAATCCACAAGGAGTTAGAAAATGTGATTAGGTGTATATCTAAGTTAATTGTAAGTTTTGACTCCAATTACACTTCCACAAACTTGATTGGTGTTCTACTTCTACGTTACTCTATTGTTTGCAAGTATAAAACTAAGGACAATATTTTTGGTTTTGAGTTTTTCAAATGATTAAAAGAGACTAGGGTCGTGACTTCTACCTAGGTGGTTATCTAATGGGTTGTAAACTCCATGGCAAATTTGATTAGTTAGGGTCGTGATGTAGAAATCACATCTGGGTACTCACTCTATACCTCTAGATAGTTTGAGTGATTTTGCCCAATTTGGCTTTCTCAAGCCCAGTTGGATATTTGCACAATACAAGTGATATTAGCTCAAGTCGGGTATTACTATCTCTAGGTTTAACCCTTTAATTGAGGCTATCAATTTCTTGAGTTCACCCCAATTTCTTGTTAGCTAAGTTTTTCTAGACTTAGTTTATCTTTCCCAAGTAGAGGCTAAGTCAAATAGGCATGAATCAATGTTTGCAACCATTGATTCTAGGGTTCAATCATGAACAAGGCTAAATATCACTAACCCAATCAAAAATAAGCCCTAAATTAAACACCCATCAAATACCCACACTAGGGTTAGGTCATAACCTTAGCTAAAGATTTAGCTACTCATGAAAAGTATAGAAATCAAAGAAGAAATTAAGATAGAATGCATATTAATTGATTAGGGAAAGAAAATCTAATGTATAGATGTTAATCTAGTACAAACATCCTCAAAATAGCAAAGAAAACGGCTCAAGTGCCCTTCTCCAACGTCACTTAACCTAAAAATGACAAAAAAGTTCTATTTATACTAAGCTAAAAATATCTGACAAAATTGTCCCTGCAGAGGTTGTGCGGCCGCATATTTCTGGTGCGGTCCGCACATTGAGCTTCTACGGTCGCACAACTATTGTGTGGTCCGCATTCTTGGAATTTTGGGCTTGGAACTTTGGGGCTTCTGCGGTCCGCATAAAAATGAGTGTGGTCGCACTTCTGATTGTGCGACCGCATAAAAATGATGCGGTCTACACTCCTTGATTTTGAACTTGACTCCAACTCTCTAATTCTTCATTCCTGCGGACCGCATAATAGTGAGTGCAACTGCACTTGATATTCTGCGGCCGCACAATTTTGGTGCGATCCGCACTCCTTCATTGCCAAATATCATTCTCTGAATCTCTTCTCTGCAGCCGCACTAGGTGTGGTTCGCACTGCTGGCCTTTTTGCTCTGTTTTGGTTCTTGTTCACTTTTGACTCCTTTATAAGTTGATTTTGACTTCTTTGGCTCATATCCCAATATTCCTGCAAGTAAGCACATTTTGTTAGTTTTCGGAAATGCCTTTAAGCATTTTGAGCTAAATCGCAGTTAAAAGAGAGCAAATAATCGGTCAAAATCCCTACTTATCATACGCATGGCAGGTTATGTGTGCCTAATATAGATGGTTTACATGAGCTGATTCTCCAAAAAGCTCACAGTTCACGGTACTCCATTCATTTAGGTGTTGCGAAGATGTATCAGGATTTGAGGCAGCACTATTGGTGGATGCGAATGAAGAAAGATATAGTTGGGTTTGTAGCTCGGTGTTTAAATTGTCAACAGGTGAAGTATGAGCATCAGAGACCGTGCGGATTGCTTCAGAGACTTGAAATTCGGAGTGGAAATGGGAACGTATTACCATGGATTTCATAGTTAGGCTTTCACGGACTTTGAGAAAGTTTGATGTTGTTTGGGTGATTGTAGATCGGTTGACCAAGTTTGCGCATTTTATTCCAGTTGGTACTAATTATTCTTCAGAGTGGTTGGCTGGGATTTATATTCGCGAGATTGTTCGCCTACACGGCGTGCCGGTGTCCATCATTACAGATCGGGGTACGCAGTTTACATCTCAATTTTGGAGAGCAGTGCAACTAGAATTGGGCACACAGGTTCAGTTGAGTACATTATTTCACCCTCAGACAGATGGGCAGTCCCATCGCACTATTCAGATATTGGAGGATATTCTACGAGCTTGTGTCATTGATTGTGGAGGTTCTTGGGCTAAATTTCTGCCATTCGTGGAGCTTGCTTACAATAACAACTACGAGTCGAGTATTCAGATGGCTCCGTATGAGGCATTATATGGGAGACGGTGTCGATCTCTGGTTGGTTGGTTTGAGCCAGGTGAGGCTAGGCTATTGGGTACTGACTTGGTTCATGATGCTTTGGAGAAGGTTAAAGTAATTCAGGAGCGGCTTCGCACGGCGCAGTCTAGACAGAAGAGTTATGCCGACAGGAAGGTCCGTGATGTTGCTTACATGGTTGGGGAGAAGGTTCTGCTCAAAATTTCACCAATGAAGGGTGTGTTGAGGTTCGGGAAGAAGGGCAAGTTGACCCCTCGGTATATTGGGCCTTTTGAGATACTTAATAAAATTGGAGAAGTGGCTTATGAACTTGATTTGCCACCCAGTCTACCAGGTGTTCATCCAATGTTCCATGTATCCATGCTCCGAAAGTATGTCGGGGATCCGTCTCATATTTTGAATTTCAGTACAGTGCAGTTGGACGGTAATTTGACTTATGATGTGGAGTCGGTGGCCATTTTAGACCGGCAGGTTCAAAAGTTGAGATCAAAGAACATAGCTTCAGTGAAGGTGCAGTGGAGAGGCAAGCCAGCCGGAGAAGCTACTTGGGAGACCGAGCGGGAGATACAAAGCAAGTATCCACACCTATTTTAGACTCCACATATAATTCTAAACCCGTTCGAGGACGAATATTTGTTTAAGAAGGGGAGAATGTAACGACCCGGCCGGTCATTTTGAGTATTACAACCTCGTTCCTCCATTTACTGCTCAATTTATGCCTTACATTAGTTATGTGACTTACCGGGGGTAATTGGTTCGGGTCCGGTGAGGTTTTGGAATGATTTGGAACACTTGGTTCCAAGGTTTAGAATTTAAGTTGAAAGGTTGACTGGATGTTGACTTATGTGTAACGACCTCAGAGAAAATTTGCTAAGGAAATTAAGGTTTTGTGGTGCCGAGGTAGATCAATTAGTACCAAGATTATAGAAATTTCCCGCGGCGATATGTAAAGGAAAATTTTTGCCGGAAAAAGGGGCATTTCTGCGACCGCATAAGAATCACTCTACGGACCGTATAATGGTCGCAGAATGGATCAGGAGAGGGGCAAGTGTGGAGGAAAATTTACAGCGAATTATGCAGCCGCAGATCAGTTATGCGGTGCATTATGCGACCGCGGAACAGGTCTACAGACCGCATAACGACCGCATACTGAGGCAGCCTTGCCCAGTTCCGGAGGCCACATTTCTTGACCATTTCGCGAGCCGCAGAAGCGTTATGCGGTCGCATATGTATGTTTCAGGGATTAATTTTTCTTGTTTTATAAACCCGACCCCATTCTTATAAAACACTATTAGGGTCATTTTGAAGGGTTTCATCTGATATTTTAGAGAGAGGTGAGAGCATTTTAGAGAGAGAAAGTGAAGACTTAGTCATTTATCCATCAATTCTTGTTCAAGGTTTGAATATTTCACAATGATCTTGCTAGGGCTTCAAAGAGGTAAGAATTTCTTTCCCCAATTCTTCAATTTCGAATTTGGAGTAAAAGATGGATGATTAAGAGTATGATTCTTGGGTGTGAGAGTATTAGTTATACATACACATACCAATAAGGTTTATGGAAAGATTGTTGAGTTCAAATGGGTAAAGATTGAGTTGAAAACGGTAGAAATCTTCAAAGACTTTAACTTGAGATTTGAGGGTCGAGTTGATGTCGGAATTTGGTGAAATTTGTATGATTGGACTCGTGGTTGGATGGGCGTTCATATTTTATCACTTTTGTCGAGTTCCGAGATGTGAGCCCCACGGACAATTTTTGAGTTAATTTTGGATTTTTATTAGAAAATTGGTATTTTCTTATGGAATTAATTACAATAATTGGTATTGACTGAATCGAATTAATTGTGGCTATATACGAGGCTTTTAGAGACCAATTCTCGTGGAAAGGGCATAGCGGAATAAAGAATTACACGGTTTGAGGTAAGTAACAGTTCTAAATTTGGTCCTGAGGGTATAAAACCCCGGATTATGTGTTATGTGATTGGTTTTGAGGTGACGCACATGCTAGGTGACGGGCGTGTGGGCGTGCATCGTAGGAATTGTGACTTGGTTAAATTCCATGGAACTGTGTAGTTGAATTATCTGTTGATATCCGTACATTCTCTACGTGTTAGAGAAAATTGAGCTGAGACTCGTATTAAAAGAAATCATGCTTAGACATATGTTGTTATTATTAGTACCCACTGGGGTCATTTCTGTGGTTGAATTATATGTTCAATTTGTAATTTCACACCCAGTCATGTTTATTCACTTCATATCATATCTTAGTCTCTATTGCTATTTATTAATATATCATATTATCATTTTTGCGCTGATTATCATGATTTCTGAGAGCCCGAGAGACTGGAGAGGTTGATGACAGAGTGAGGCCGAGGGCCTAATTGTGAGGATATTTATGGGATCGGGTTGCACGCCGCAACATGTTTCATTGTTATATGCCATGATTGGCTTGATATAGCGCTTGGGCTGAAGGAGCCCCTCCGGAGTCTGTACACACCCCCAGTGAGCGCAGGTACCTACTGAGTGCGAGTACCGAGTGATGAGTGACTGTGAGGAATGACTGACTGTGAGGAAAGAGTGACTATAAGGTTGGAGTGAATAGGAGGACTGAGTGACTGTTACTCTGAGAGGATGCATTGATTTCATTATTTGTTGCATTCCAGTTGTCATATATCACTATTTTGAAAATTTCCAAAAAGAAGAACATTATTTTCGGTTTCGGTCAAACTTGATATAAATTTTCAGTGAAATCTTAATGTTGAATTTGAGAGCATGCTTACTCTTTTATATTGGAAAGTATTGTATTTGAACTTAGCTGAGAAACTCGTCACTACTTTCAGTTCCTTATTTATTATTGTTACTTACTGAGTTGGTTGTACTCATACTACACCCTGCACTTCGTGTGCAGATCCAGGTGATCCCGGATATAGTGGGTGTTGATTATTTCAAACAGTCGATTTTTCGGAGATTCAGAGGTAGCTGCCATGTTTCGTAGACCTTGTCTCTCCTTCCCTATCCTTTTATTTATTGTATTTGGTCTCAGATTATTATAGACCATATTTTCCAGACTTGTAATGTATATGTGCTTATATACTCAGTGACACCAGATTTTGGGAGTGTGTGTATCGGTTTTTGTAAGACTTGTGGATTGTATTTAAATATTATATTTTCAAATTTAAAAGAAATTGTGGTTTATTGAGGTTGTCGGCTTGCCTAGTATCGAGATAGGCGCCATCACGACAGATTAGGATTTTGGGACGTGACAGGCCTTTATCGGAGTTGGGTCTTAAAGACTTCAAGTCTTATTGGTTCTTCGTAGCCTACCCCATAGGGCCTAAGTGTTCACTTAAGTTCAGATGCTCGTGTGTGTTAGGGCTGCCGCCGCCACTGGTTGTGGTAGTAAGGTCGAGAAACATACCTGTATCTTCACTGGACCACTTTACCTGGATCGATGTCTGCTCCGATGATGCTCCGGCTGGTCTGGCAGGTGATTTCCTTTATGGGTTCCTTTTTTGTTCCGCTTGAATGGGACCGTTTACCATAAAGAATCTTCAGCATGAGTTGTACCTGTAGGTGTTGTTGAAGGGTTTGGATTAGTTGGGTTGTTGGTTTCATTGACCTTGGGGGTGAATGGACAATAGCGTAGCGTATGGTCAATTCTCCCATATCTCTTGCAGAGAATCACTTCCCCCTCATATATGATGGGTTGGTTGTGGGTTCCGATGGTGACATCGGTGGTGACAGAGATGTCTAATGGAACCTGGACACAGATCCTAGTGTACCTCCCCCTAAGGGTGGAGGAGGTACATGTATCTATTTTCAGTAGTTTGCCCACCTTATTGCCCCGCTTGCTCGAGAATCACCATGTCATAAAACTCCGTTGGTAGTTGTGAGAGTCTGATCCAAATTGCTGTAATAACAAGTTTGGATTCTGCTGGGACAAAGTTTGGTTCCCATTTCCATATAGAGAGGAAGTGGTTGATGACGTCCAAATCTACTACTAAAAAGTAAATAGACACGGTCGCATGCAATATAATTTACCCAACTATGAGTCGGGGTCGAATCCCAAAGAGAACAATATGTAGGCGATTAGGAATGTAAGAGAATTATCACTTATTATGCAATGCCAAACACTTGGAATGGTAGTTGAGAAAATATTATAGCTAAATGCGAAAGCGTAAACTAACCTAGAAAGTAAGTAAAATGATCAATGGCTACAAGCATGGGTGCATCGGGATTTACACTCAAGTAACGATCCAATATATTTCGCAATTTTATAAATATGAAGGAGTTTATTATTTATTAGTGTCGGATAATAATTTTATATTAGCTTCTCTCGAAGACTAACAAGACTTCCTAATTGAATTATTCCCAAAATAATTAAGAGATTAAGCACACCCGAATATGGCTACAAGTAGTTCATTCCTATCCCTAGGTAGAATCTATAAAGTGAGGGTTAACGCCTCAAGTTCTTGTTAATTAATCTTTCCCAACCCCGAATTACTTTTCCAAAATTAATCCGAAGTGAATGGGCGAGTCCTAGGGTTAGATAATCCCTTTGGAAATATTTAAGAACAAGAATAATTAAAGAAACAACAACTCGCTTCATAATAAATAAAAATCGTTTAATACATAAGCACAATAAGGTATTTAATTTACACTGTAAATATGAATATTTTCATAAATAAGATTCAAGTGTTGGAAATAAATACTACACACTTAGATATACAATACAAAGCAAGGAAATGAAGAAATGAGCATAAAGGAGTAAGAAATTCTCAACCAAAAGCTTCAAATCTTCAAGACCCAAGTGTGTGTGCAAGAACCCTAGCTTCCAAGGCTTGTTCTCTCTAGTATATGGACTCAAAATAAGCCAAAGATCTTCCAAGATATGATATGATTCCCAGATAAATGAGCTAGGTCGTGTATTAAATGGTTTGGGGTCAAAATCGTAAAATTCCAGTTTTTCCGCCCAGTTTCTTCTTCGCGTTCGCGAACAATACTTCGCATTCGCGAAGGTTTGATTTCTGCTTCTTTTGTGTTCGTGATATCTCCTTCGCGTTCGCGATTATACCTTCGCGTTCGCGAAGGTTGGCTTCCTCCTTCTTCGCGTTCGCGTACAGCATCTCGCGTTCGCGAAGGCTTCTTGTCCTGATGCTTCGCGTTCGCATCTAACCCTTCGCGTTCGCGAAGGGTAATTCACTGGGCAGATCTCCTTTGTCCATTTTAGCTTCTTTTTGACTCGTTTTCACTTGGTTTCTTCACCATCACTTCTAAATCACTTGATACCTGAAATATGCTAATAAACCTCAACAAATGCCTTACTTTCTCAACAAAATCATACAAATGCCCAAGTATCAAGAAGAGATAAGTGGGTAAAATACCAACTTATCAGTGGCCCGTGACAAACCAAAGTCCTTTGTCAGGACTTTGTTCATGCTAGCCTCTAGGTTGAATTTGACGATGAAGAAGTCATAATCCAGATCGATTAGCGTAAGGGGTTCTATGGGCTTCCAAAGATGTGCGATCTTTGTTCGCAACAGCCGATGGGGAATTTTCCTCCCAAATAGTTTTATTATTAGGGAGTATCTGTAGGGGAGGTATAACCTTTTCTTGTCCTCCTTAGACAAAGGGATGGGGATATTTCCCGCATTCAGTTCAAACAGAGGAGGGGAGTGATTTAGTTCGTATGAAGTGGTGTACATCAGATTCTTTTCCAGTAGGATCTCTTTAAAAGAGTTTTTTTGAGGGGTGTCCTCATCCATCTCACTTTGGGAGGCTTCTATAGGGGGTTCCAGGGGTTCCGGAGGGAATTTGGAGGATAGGTCCTCCGCCGGGGGTGGTGATGTGGCCATGTCAGTGGTGTTTGGTTAGAGATTGGAGAGAGGTGTGATTTTTCTCTCTCTTTCCTTCATAGCGGTGGTTCTATTTATTTGGAGTTATCCACTTCATACCGCAGTATATGGAGGTGCAATTTTTGGGTTTGTGTCTCTCCCAATTGAGGATCAAAACAAACAAACAAAGTATAGATACAAAATTGAGGAACTTTACATAGGACACAAACTTTTAAAAGGTAAATTAAAATATTTACAACTACTTTAGGAAATTTACACAAATGCAATTTATTAAAAAAATTTATTTTTTAGTTAGATAATATACTACTTCCCAAGTTCCCATACCTTAATTATCTTGGTTAAGGACATGAAAAATATGGAAATTAAATATTTCAATATATTTCTCTCACCTAAACCGTATTTCTCTGTATCCATTCCATAATCACTATTTGGGTTTCATTAACTACGTAAATAGGATCAATTGTTATAAACAAAAAAGGGATCATTAAATTTATATTCAAAAAGATAGCTACACTGGTAATAAAATAAATAAGCTATCATATTGTAGACAATAAATTACGTCAAGAAAATAAAATCAAGACCGAAGAATATTGCAACAATCGTAGTATTTGATTTCAAGTAATATGAGTGTACAATCTCTATGAATCATCTGATTCTTCTTTTCAATAGTAAATAAATTCAAGGGTCTTTGAGCTTGATCTTGAATCTATATTTGTTGCCACGAACGATGATCTTGAATTCAACTAGCACGAACTTTGATTTGAACTCGTACTCCTTGAATTTTGATTTGTTCTTCGTTCTTGAGCTTGAACTTGATTTCTTGAACTTGAACTTGATTGCTTGAAGCTTGAAACTTGTAGAGAAATTTACGGTGTTTGATCCACGAGATCTCTCTTGAATCTTGTTATAATTTTTAATGTGTTTTCTGGGTTATGAAGACCCTAATTATAGTTGTGGAAGGGAAGGATTATGATGAGAACAAACTCTTTCCGACCAATCATATTGAAGAGTGACAATGCCCCATTTGATTGGTCAGAACATGTCACTTGCACACGCGGCGTGATTTCATTGGCCTTTTAATTTGACTTGGCATGCCTTGTTAATTTGACACGTGGCACAATCCTATTGGCTCTTCTGTTTGACTTGGCGTGCCACGTCATTTGACATGTGGCACCACACTGAGCCTCTAGGAAGATGGCATATTGAGCCTAATAAAGTGGGCTCATCATTTGTAGCCTAACTAAATGGACTAGCTTAATGGATTAAAACTTATTTATTTAATTCATATATATTGGACTTATAATTAATCCAATTATATTAGCCCAATAAATTTATTTAAACTAATAATTTCGAATTAAAAATATAGTCCCCATTATTTTACGAATTTAATTCCAATAAAATTTATATGAATACGTATATGACAAGTGCTCCTACTAGATTTACAATTGCTTTTCCCTAATTAGACGGATGTTATTATTGGTACACCAATGGTAACTCATAAATAAAGCAGAGACAAAAGTGCCTTTCCACTTAGGGACGCAACAAGAACAGATATCTATTCAATTGTTGGAATCTTCACACATAATTCATAACTCAGAGTTGCTAAAGAGTGAGATACTCATATTAATATCTAGATAGACAAATAAAACATTTATTTATACATTTTTAGCCATTTTTGTAAATCCCTCTCCGTCATGTATCAAATTAAAATAATACTACGCAAGTCACATTAGTAAATACTAAATATTGTGATTCTTTTTTCGCTAAAGATTTCTTCAATTTTACTAACCCCATAATTTACAGTGTAATGTTATGTTTGACAGTTATACAAAAACATAATGACTTATAAGATGATTTATTTTGAAGGTGGAGTTAATAATAATTTATTAAGAGCGAGATAAGAAATAGACTTATAAGAATTTGAGTTCAACACTAAAGTGGCGTAAACCAACACAAGCAAGAGGAAAATTTCCATAGCAGTGAAGTCAAGAAATACCAGAAATCAAAAGGCATAATAAATGCAAAAATCGGTTGTTGTCAAACACGGATGCAAAGTGTAAGGTCGCAGCTGTCTTCTGTAAAAGGTAGGCTTTTTCAAATTAGAAAAATATTACGGTCATACTGCAAAGCTATACAGTATATAAAAAGTGATGAAAGATGCTTGTAGTGAAAAGGGCCTGTTAAGATGATGGGAGTATAGGCATTAGGCAGTACTTGTGCCGGCGGACTGACTAAACTTGCTGACCCAACCAAAACTAAAACTAAAAACCAAACCCCATCGTAATCTGACTGTTACTCCCACTACCAAAAAGCAAAGAATGAAAGACATCCAAATGAAAAAAAAGAAAAGCACAAAATTGACCAAAAAATAAAAATAAAGTACTACTCCTAGTTGGAAACCAAGTCACGTGTTGGTAAGACAGTGGAAACAAAGAATGCAGTCATACAAAAAGACCCAAAACAAGGGTAGTAGTAGAAAAACAAACCCAAATGAGCCGCGTTTGACGCTTCCCATGTGTTTATTGATAAGAGTCTTTGTTTCGCCGAAAGGTTAACAGGAGAGTAACACTACTCCTCTTTCTCTCTCTCTCTCTACTTTCTCTCTCTCACATATACATTTTCAATTTACACGCACACTTGGCCTCAACCAATCGTGTTTCACCACCGTCTCTTTCAATTCCTAATCTTTCTCATTTCGTCTCAGAATTTTCTTCGTCTGTTCAAACGACGTCGCTTAAGTCAATGATCACCTCCTCCATTTTCTCGATTCGCTACGCAATTCGGTAGTCTAGGGTTTTGAATACGATTCTTTCGGAGCTCAAAAATTTTCCATGGATGGTGGTAATTCCAGCTCGGAGTTGTACCGACCATGTGTACAACAAGCACATAGTCTAAGTTTCGATGGAAGTACCGTAACATCCATGGGGTTACAAGGTTCGGAACAGTATAGTTCCGTGCAGTATATGGGCGATTTTCAGCTGGTCGGAGTTCCGGCGGCGGTCACCGGAGGTTCTCCGACTACGGTAGCTGTAGATGGCAGGACTTCAGTTGCAAACGTGATCGGCGACGGCGTCGAGAAGCGGAAGCGAGGGCGGCCACCTCGTAACCACACGACGGTGGCAAAACCTCCGCCGCCAAAGAAACCGCGAGAAGAGGACGAAGATGTTTGCTTCATATGTTTCGATGGTGGTTCTCTTGTACTTTGCGATCGCAAGTAAGCGAAGCTCGTTTTTCACTCTCTAGTTTCCATTTTGAAGTGTTCTTATGCTTTTTGGATGTGAAATTTACTTCAATTTGAGCTAAAAGTATTGAAAGAATTAGTAGTGCTTCACATTAATGGTAATCTTTCTTTGAAAAGCATAATTGTGTTACAAGTTGTTTCTTTAATGGTTAGGGGGTGTCCGAAGGCATATCATCCAGCTTGTATTAAGCGGGATGAGGCATTTTTTCGCTCCAAGGCAAAATGGAACTGCGGTATGTGTTCTCTTACTTATTTACGCACATGAAGAATCTGTTCAGCTCATATAGTTCTTTGGTTGCTAGGGTTGTTTATACTGTATTTATTTATTCTCTTGATGGTTTAATATAGATTTGGAAATTATTTTGTTGCATGCTAAGAGAGAACTAGTAAATGACATTCTATTTTAGATGGAGAGAATTTTGGATTATTGAGCATCGTGCATTAAGGCGTATGGGTTGCATGGCATAATTCATGCTGTTACATTATAGAAATAAATGTAATGATATGCCTTAACTGATACTTCTAGAACGAGTCTTGAATGTTGTGCATTACAATTTTGTGACTAGAAGAGGTTTCAGCTGCAAACTTCAAACGTAATATTGTTGCTGCATATTGAGAATTTTGACGGGGACATGTAATACCCGCTGCCCCATCATTATGTTATGTTTCTTCTGCTCATTGATATCCTGCCTGAAGAACAGAAATGTCTCTGGATGCTTTTCTTATTCACTGTCCTTTCTTGAGATAAATATGAAGTCCTAGATTGCTACTTCCACAAACTGCCTAGGGTTTTTAGGGGCAATCTTTCACACCATGTGTGTGTATTCCTATATTAGCAAACAAGCCCATATAATTGGTAATAACCTTCTCTCTCTCCCTCTCTTTTTTCCCTTTCTTCCTGCATTGCACATATTTCATCAAGAGCATCTTAAAAATCTATTTCTTTGGGGGTAGTCCGTGTCCTACAGAGAACTGAGAGAAGAAAGGGTGTGATTGTTCTATTATAAGGGGGGGGCTTAGGCAATTGGAATAGAATAGAACATCACGAAAAGTAGTATGGAAATGTAACTAAGTTGGGAGCCTCTTGGAAAAAACTCATTATTATGTTGCTTAGAAACTTTGCTGTTAAAAATCAGTTTTTGGTATTGATTAATGTACTGCCTGAATGATGCTGCAAGCGGTGTAAGTATTCATTTAAAAATTTGTCTTCATATGTCATAGTTGATACATTCGAGGACAGTTGAGGAGGTTTGGGATATCAGGGAATTTTATATCCACGGCAGGGTTGGAACAGCCAAAAAAGTTTCTGAAAATTTCAACTAGAACTTATCAAAGTATCAGAGTCTGCTAGTGCTTTTATTTTTCACTTAGTACTTTTTCTTTTATTTGAACTACAGAGATCTTGTTGTATTTTCTACATGAAGCATGTGATCAACATCAATGGCCCAGAATGATACAGCACCCTTATATTACTTCTGTTTTCAGGTTGGCATATTTGTAGTGTGTGCCAAAAAGCTTCCCACTACCTGTGCTATACTTGTACATATTCATTGTGCAAGGCATGTACAAAAAATGCTGATTACTTGTGTGTTCGGGGAAACAAGGGTTTTTGCTCGACGTGCATGAGAACTATCATGCTTATTGAGAACAAAGACCAAGCAAATAAGGAAATGGTATGTCCAATGTACTGTAAGATCTCAATAGGGATGCTTAATTTTGCAAGTGATTATCATATCTTGTCATTTTCTCTATGATAAGATTCCTGATTGTTTACTTTGAGCAAGATACATTCTCTCAAGAATGATTAATGCGTTTATTTGTGGAAATGGAGGATCATGACAGTCTTGTTATCAGTTCTATCTTTTGTTATAGAGATAAACCTAGAAGGTGCTAAGTCAAATATATCTTTGGTAAGCCAAAGCAAGAAGGATCTACAGAAAGATAGAAGAGGATGCTTACCAGTTTAACTGTGAATAAATAATTTGTTCTTCGAGCACTGATCTTATGATGTCTTTCCAGATTACAGATAGTTTTTGCATGAGATTGTCATGTTTAATTCTATTATTGTGTACTTATCTTTTCTTTTATCTCCATAAAGTAATCTTGGGCTAAGTTTTGACTGTTCATTATACTTCATTTGATTTACCTAAAACCCATTCAGGTTCAGGTAGATTTTGATGACAAAAGCAGCTGGGAATATCTCTTTAAGGTGTATTGGGTAATCCTAAAGGAAAAACTATCATTAACACTGGATGAACTTCTTCAAGCTAAAAATCCATGGAAAGAATCAGATGCAGTGCATGGTAAGCGGCAGCTAATGCCTTGTGGTCATTATGTTGCAAATGATGGCAAAAGTATTGCAGGCAAGTCATTTGACTATATAGAGCAGAAGAAACCCATAGAACCGTTAGAACTATCTAAAAAGGATCCTCCAACCGCTGAAATCCAAGCAGTTTCAGACTCTGGTAACGCGAGCATTCTCAGTTCTACTCCTCTGTTAGAGCTAACCAAGCCTGTTCAAGAGCTAAAGGTTCAGAATGAAGATTGTTTGAGGTCAAAACGGGAAAGCACTGTTGCGGAGGCATCACTGAACGGATGCATGGAGTGGGCGTCAAAGGAGCTTTTGGATTTCGTTGCACATATGAAGGATGGTGATACCTCTGCTATATCTCAGTTTGATGTCCAGGCACTTTTGCTCGACTATATTAAGAGAAATAATCTTCGAGATCCTCGAAGGAAGAGCCAAATAATTTGTGATTTGAGGCTCAAAAGCCTTTTCGGAAAGCCACGCGTTGGCCACATAGAAATGCTGAAGCTTCTCGAGTTTCACTTTTTGATAAAGGAGGAGTCAAAGAAGAGTGCTTTTATACCAGCTGGAATTGTTGGAACAATGACTAGCCATGTGGAACCTGATGATAGTAATGATATTCCTTCATCTAAAAAACGTAAAACTCGTAAAAATGGTGAAGTAAAAATGACCCAGATTAATCTGGATGAATATGCTGCAATTGATGCTCACAATATAAACTTCATATATTTGAGGCGTGATTTGATGGAAACTCTTGCTGAAGATGTGGAAAAGTTCCATGACAGAGTTATTGGGTCAGTTGTCCGCATAAGAATACCTGGCAACGATCAGAAGCAGGAAATCTACAGGCTTGTCCATGTTGTAGGTACAAATTGATCATGAAGCTTTTTAACCATAGTATGTAATATAATCATGTTCTAGTTTATGGAGCTTATAGTTCCTTTAATGCAGGTACAAGTAAGTCATCTGAACCATATAAGATTAGAGATAAGACAGTTGATGTATTACTTGAAGTATTGAACTTAGACAAGAAAGAAGCCTTATCCATTGATTCTATTTCAAATCAAGATTTCTGTGAGGTAATTAAGATACAACACGTTTCCTTGTTCATCTATTTGTGAATTGCTTCCTCTTACTATGGCATTGTTAAAGACATCTTGCTTACCAGTACATATTGCAGGAGATAAGGTGATATTCACATCTTTATTGTTCTGTATTGTAGCTCAATCTTTTGAAGTGTTTTTCTTGGGCTGCTCATTTTCACATTAGGCCGTGCTAGTACTTTTTACTTTAAGTAATGTAGCACAAACAGCAGCTGTATTGGCATCCTATAGATGAAATATATACCATGTAAGCTAAGACTGAAGGAACATTTAGCTCACACAGGCCCGGGCAGTTTTGCATGTAGCAAGTATAATTTTTGTGAATTAGTCCATTTAACGTGAATATAGGATGCACTCAGATTTGAGATGAGATCGTAATACTGGGAACTTGAGGATGGAATTGTAAGGGGATCATGAGCAGCGTTGAGTACGTTCCATCTGGTCCTAGGTATTCGGCGTATGATTGTGAATTGAGAGAGTTTTTTCAGATGCAGCTTTCATAAAAAAATCACTTCAACAAGTATTAGATGTGAATTCGAAAAATTAAGTGGGTTTGTTAGTTGCATCGAGGGAAGAGGGCTGGGTTGGAGGTGGGTGTATTTTTAGACCAATCAGCCTCTTGGTATCACCTTTTACCCTTCTTACCCATTCAAGCTGTCTGTCTGGTACTGATGCATGTATCGTGGATGTAAAAAACTAAATTTGGTTGCATTGAGGGGATGAGCAAGTTCGAGATGGTTGTATTGATGGAATACCAATCAGCCTCTTGTTATCACTTACCATTGCAAGCGGTCTGTCTGACATTGACACATGCCATGATATGGTGCCATTTTGGTGGTTTTTGGTACGACATGCGCCATATATGCTGTCTTTCTTATCTTCTGCTGTTCTACAACCTGGGAATGGTCTGCCAGCTTTTCTTGCTCGATGTTGAATCTAGTCAATCAGCATGGGGTCATGAGATTCTTTATGTAATAAATATTGCATGCATCTCTGAGGAGAGTGGCTTGACCAAAGATTGCCCCATGAATGAATCAGCACCCTTGTTTTTTGCTTTGGAAGGTCTAGAGATTTCTTATTAGACTTGAATTTTGTGCTGAAGTGGCCTATATGAAGGAAATCTGTTTTTTTCTTGTTACGTTTTATATTTTGTTTCTTTCCTTTTGTCTTCTGTAACATTGCTATGAGTGGCAAGCCGAGTTTATTTTGTCAGCTGCCGACGATGAAATTCAGGTGCATTATGGGTAAAGCTTATTTCACATTTTACATAAATTGTACATAAATTGCTATTCTATCATAAAAAAGTTTCCACTTCTAGTTCTGGCAGTCCTTTACACAGAAAGTTTCACCTTTTCAAGGGTCTAGGTTTCCAGTTGTTTCAGCATGATTTTGTGGGCCTTATGTGATTGCTTAATTTTGTCATTTCAGGATGAATGCAGAAGACTGCGTCAGAGTATAAAATGTGGGCTTGTGAAACGGCTTACTGTAGTAAGTGTTCAAACCTGAGTATTAAAATTTTTGCTATGGTAAACGAAAATTTTCTAATTTAAATGACCCTTTAATGCAGGGTGAGGTACAGAAGAAAGCTATGGAACTCCGGGCAGTAAAACTCAATGATGTATGTCAATTGCTTTGCTGTTCATTTCTCTTAATAGTGATTTTGGCTTCTCATCTCCTGAAGCTAATTTACTAATCTTTCCTTAAAACTTGTATGACCTGACTCTATCTTTCAACAGTTTTGTATTTCTAGGTCCTGTTCTATTTTCACCCTGTTCATTAGTATCTCATTATGGCAAAGATCCCATTATTATAAAATTCATGAGAGGTGCCTGTGAGACTTCTGCTGCGAGAATATATGAAAGGATAGAGAACTAATATAACATTCTGAATCATATCTTTCTTAGAATTGGCAAGCACATTCTCTGCTGGTTAATATAAATTGGTACTACCTCTTCTGCATCTGCTGCAAAAAACCACCGTGCTTTTCTTCTTGTGGAATGGATGGCTTGTTCTTCATAAAGTAGATATAGTAGTCTGAATCTGAGGGTATCGGTTATCTTTGTTATTCTGAACTCAGTAGAACAAAGAGTCTTGCAGAAAGGCAGGTTACTGATGACTTGATGCACTCTCAATTGGAGGATTATTTAAATTAATAGGAAGACACCTTTTCTTTGAGCTTATAGATACTCTTCCCTTTCTAGTCCTCGACCTTTGATCAGCAAATTTATAAGAGAAGTTTGAGTAGTAATCATGTTAGATATTGGTAGATATATACATTTAATATAATAATAATATAGAATATGTAAAATAGGCATAACTTGATGCAAATATGTTATACGAACAAATTTGACAAAAGCGATCTTCTAGTGGTAAGGGCATTCCACTTCCAACCAAGAGTAGGAAATTCAAGTCACCTAAGGGAAAATGTTGGAAAACACTGTTGGCTCTAAATAAGGGGTGAGGGATGGGGTTGACCAATTAAAAGAAAAGGATATATCAAGGAAAAAGTGTAATACAATTGTAACACTTCATACTGTTCTTGGCATTGGAGGTGGATATACGTCCTGCGTAGAAATTCAAACATACAGAATAAAGTAAATTGGAATATAAAAAGTAAATATAAAAATTAGTTATCTGTCAAGAGGTCCCTTTTGTTTAGTGCTCTTTATTTTGTTCATGACCTTTGAGTCAAAGGTTTCAAGAAGGTACCACACCAAAAAGGAAAAAAGGAAAATGTAGAGAGATTAACTGCGATGAGATGGTAACTGATCATGTATTATAGTGTGAACTCCATAAGTATATGCTGCTCTTCCTCAGAACATTACAAATTGTTAGCTGCTATCGCGGAACTGTTACATTTTTGCATTAAAGATTGTTATAAATATGGTGCTTTTGATGTGCTTGTGCTTATTTATTTAAAAATACAGTCCCTGGAAGCAGAGATATTGCGCCTCAATCATCTTCGTGATAGAGCAAGTGAGAAGGGGCACAAGAAAGAATATCCTTTGTCGAAGCAATTTACATTAATAGTTCTTAACATGCCAAAAACAGATTTGATGCCTCAACTGAAAAAGCTGAGGCACCATTTGATATTTATAAATTTTTCATTTTGTGTATTCATTAACTGGAGAACATTGACCTTGAGCATGAGGACTTCCTTGACAATTCCACGCTCAGAGAATGTATAGAGAAGTTAGAGCTTCTGAAGACACCTGAGGAGCGCCAACGGAGGCTACTGGAAATTCCAGAAGTGCATGCTGATCCAAAGATGGACCCAGATTATGAATCCGAAGGAGATGATGGAGGATCCAATTACAAGAGAAAAGGTTTATATCTTTTTTTTTCCAGTAACTCTGTGGGTGTTGCTAAACTTTTTTCTCTTTTTATTTGTGGGATGGGGGGTGGGGGGTGGGGATTGGGGGTGAGGAAGAAATAAAATGGTTGCTTATTGCTGATGGAATATAATGCAGTTGAATATCTGGCACCAAGATGCACTAGAATTAGTAGAAGGGATGAAAAACTTATGTCTTCAGGAAGTCTAGGTAAGATGAAGATTGTACTATGAAGTCCTTCAAAAGTTGGTTTAGCGTCAGCTAACTAAAGGGTTTTCTTGTGTTTATCCAGCTAAAGAAGAGGGATCTGTCATGGCTCGATGTAGAATGAGCGAGAAAAGAGAAGCTTGTGGATCTAATATCTTGGACAAGCTAGGAAATCGACTTACTGCTGAACAGGCTGTCGATAGGTCTGGATCTGAAACTTCAATTGCTAGTCTCTCTCCGGTGAACTCATCATCCGCTAACAGTATTGAAACTGACAAACTGTGGCATTACCGAGACCCTGCTGGTAGAATACAAGGACCATTTTCCGTTATGCAGTTGAGGAAATGGAATACATCAGGGCTTTTTCCTCCTGAAATGAGGATATGGACAAATCATGAGCATGACGACTCGATACTTTTAACGAATGCGTTAAAGGGGCTTTTCCATAAAGAACCTCAAGTGCATGGTAAGACATCAAGCCAGTCATGGGAACCAGTTGCCTCGGATAGTAGAGCTAGTGTTAGGTGGTCTGAGACTGCTACTGGCTCAGGGGGAGAATGTGGAAATAGAGAGGCACCTGGGCACCCCCACAAAGGAAATTATCATTCAAACGGTAACACAGAGTTTACGAGGATGAATGGGTTATCCCCTTCTTTTCCACAATGCTTGGATTCATTGAAGGGAAATAGTTCTTGTTCTGACAAACCCCAATTGCCGAGCCCTGTCCCTTCATCTAGTCAGCGGGAGGTGATTTTAGCTCTTCCCCGTCAGGAAAGAGGAAATGCAAATGATAATTGTCGTCCTGCTACAGATCATGGAACTCAGAATTCACGTGGAAGCGCAATGTGCCAGATAAATGATGGCTGTGGTCATAATACACAGTCTAACAGCCGGAATTTAGGCTCGTCTTTGGGGCAGAACCCGGGATCCTTTACCAGTAATAGATATACAATTAACCTGGATTCTGGATCTAGATTTGCTTCAGCTACCAAATCAAGTGATTCATTTGAACAGAAAGGAAACATGAGTCTTCCAGACTTACATAGTCCTACTCCAGAGACAAGCTATGGTGAACTTGAAGCTCAGGCCGCTGAGAAACTGCTTTTGTTGAGTTCTGTTATTCCTGTTTGTGGTTCAGATAATCATGATTTGCCAAGTCCGACCCCTATTTCAGACCGTGAAACTCAAGGTGGGCATGCAGCTGAAAATAAAGAATCTGTTCCGTCAAGTCTTCCTGTTCAGGAATCAGGCCATAAGTGGAGCAGTGCCTCTAGTCCAGTGGTTGGTGGAGTCCAACTTCGCGAAATAGCTGATGGATGTGGTAGAAGTTCACCAGCTGCAAAACCATCTACTGAAGAATGGGATTCTGGTATCGTGTCTGCTAGCATCTCTGCTTCCTCACAGAAACCGGCTGAAGCAGTGGGTAATAATGTTGCCACACCTATGTCAAAGTCAAACCAACTTACTGCAAAACCATCTACTGAAGAATGGGATTCTGGTATCGTTTCTTCTTCGTCACTGAAACCGGCTGAAGCAGTAGGTAATCATGTTGCCTCACCTACTTCAAATGCGGACCAACTTACTGCAAAACCATCTACTGAAGAATGGGATTCTGGTCTTGTCTCCGTTTCCTCAGCAAAACCAGCTGAAGCAGTGGGTGATCATGTTGCAACGCCTACTTCAAATGCCGGCCAACTTAATCATACTTCCCCATCTCATACAGTGTCAAACTTTTTTGGCGAGCCTATAGAGTTCAGCACTTTGGCTGAGGAATCAGTGTCAGACCTGTTGGCTGAAGTTGACGCCATGGAGTCTCAAAATCAAAATAATATGGGTTCCCCTACTTCTGCCATGAGGTGCGGTGAGGAGATGATACCTGATTGCAGAAATGACTGTTTTAGCCCGATTGAGGAGCTGAGTCCTACCCATGATCCTGTAAGAAGTGATGCCTTGAGCTCCACCGGAGATCTACAATTACCTTGTCAATCTACTGTGACGGATGAAACAGTTGGGGCATCTCGAGCTGATGCATTTGATCCATTAAGGAGGTCTGGTGGAAATTCATCTACGAGTAGTGAAGGAGAAACCAAGTCCGCTGATGTTTTGTTTTCCCAGGGAGACGCTGGGTCCAATATACCTTGTACCATTAGTCAAACTACTGCATTTTCTGCTATGGGTCGGAGTACAGGGTTGGAAGGTATGACCAGTGGCCGTGGGGCAGCACCTGGAAACCAGATATGGGGTGGACCAGTTCAGGGATATGCAAATGTTGGTTTTAACAGCAGCATGGGAGCTGCATGGGGAATTTCACATATGAATCGAGGCGCCCCTTTCACTGGGAATGCAGTGTGGGATAGCCAGCGGAGGTATGCAGGGGAAAGGTCTGGTGGTCCAAGAGAGTGGGCTCTTCAAGGAGGAGAGTCGGGATTTGGTAGGGGCAGGTCATCTTGGAACAGACAGCAGCCATATGGTGGTGGAGGATACTCTAGGCCTCCTCCCAAAGGACAGCGAATTTGTAAATTTTATGAGAGTGGGCGTTGCAAGAAGGGGTCGTCTTGTGACTATCTACACCCGTGAAGGTGTAAACTGAAGGCAATTGCTTTCTTTTTGTATAATCATAAATTCTTTTGAGTAAAAAATTGACATGTAGCTAAAACGTTAGTATAATTTAACTGAAAAGTTTCAGTTAAAAATGGCAGAATGCAATTTTTTTCTTCCGGACCAGTGTGTTAAGTAGGTGAAATTTACGTGCAGACCTAAATAGAATACTACTTATATTTGTATACATTTCAACATGTTATTTTTGATAAGGAAGACTATCGGCCATTTGTAGAAGCTGCAGTGGTGATCTTATAAGTTATAACCTTGTATTTTATGTTTACATCCAGAAGCGCGAGTTTCTGTTTTCAGAAGAATTGTTTGGAGTTGCGGACTAATTTGAGATTACAAAAAAATGAATGCGTAAACTTCCAAATCTCGTTTCTTTCTCAGATAAGAACTGGTTAATTGATATTACAGAGCATGGATTGTCTCGGTTAGTCCTCTAAAATTGTTACATGTTGCGTTTAACATTTGACCTTAGCTCGTGTGCTTTGCCACCCATAACTCCTGTACTTGTCCACCCAAGGCAGTTCAATGGAAATTATTTCTATTAAACATAACATTGCGGAACTAGTATTTGGTACGCGAAATAACTCAGTGCCATATGTACTTAACTCTCAGTGCCATATGTACTTAACTCCGTTTCAATTTATATAAAATTTATTTTTTTTAGTCCGTGCTTAAAATGAATGACCTCTTTTCATATTTGAAAACAATTTAACTTTTATAGCTATACAAAATATATGTACCTTGTTTTAAATTTTTATTTTTTTCTTAAATTTCGTACCTAATTTAATAGGTCCATAAACGGATGGAGTATTATTTTTGGTAACAGTAAGATGCTAAGTCAGTTTAGAACTTACTGTAACAAGTACAGTATCTGTATAGGTAACATTAGAATTGCAGTCTAATTATTAACAATTTTAACTCTTGCTTAACTGCATTATTAGATACTCCCGTTAAATTCCACCAAAGAAAATTCTTTGTTTACCTTCTGTTTCCTCTCATTCATAAGAAAAAGTTTTTTTTTTTAAAAAGAACAAATGTTGCCGGCTTAAAGTCGACTATAAATAAAGGTAGCAATCACATGTCCGACGTCATACTTCACCGCATTAACGAAATAGAGCTTTGTAAGTTGAACGCCCGAGATACCATATAGTTTTCCATAAATTTCCATTTGATCAGTGGAACGCTATACTCATCACTCACAAGGAAGTTGAAACTCGTTTTTTGTTCAAACAACGACAATGTCGTCTTCGACATTGACGCCAATGCAAAGGTACGCAGCGGGAGCTCTGTTCGGGCTAGCCCTTCACCAGGCCCAGATCCACCAAACTAGTCCGTTGGGTTTTCCGTCCTACGAGGACGATCGCATTAGCAATAGCAGCAGTAGTGATTCCGTCTCCGAAGGTCCTCAACTTTGGGTTAACGAATCATGCGGCCTCCTTCGCCCACTTTTCCAGTTAATTCCTTCTGCTTTCTTATTCTTCTAATTTTCGATTTCGATTAAGCCGTGTTTTATTTTAATTAGCATTCAATAGACACTAATTTATTCAAGTTGTATTTTGAATTTTTGTGGTGAGCAGATTTCTAGAGATTGATAAAAAAGCATGGCCTGGACTAGAAGAAACTGCTGGGTCTTCATCACCAAAGCATCACGTGGGAGCGGTTAGTTTTCTAATTAGCATTGTGCTTATGTTGATGATCATTAGAGATGTTTACTTATAAGTGGCATTAAATTAAATCGTCTATTTGGGAATCATTTTTCAGTGTTGATTAGGTCTAAAAGTATGTGATATATGGTAATAGTATAAAATGGAAGATAGGTATCATGACTGTGTTTTCGTTATGTTTAAAAATTAAAGGTGACAAGGATGTCTACTTGTTGATTGAAGCATGCTACATGACATAAGAATTAACATATTTATAAAGAAAATGATTTCCTTTCTTTTGGAAAAACATTTTCAACTATTTAAGGTTACTAAACACTGGAAGGGAAAACAGTTCTACTATTTTTCAGACAGGACTTTGTAGCTTTTGTTGATAAATTCTTCTAGCGGAAGGGAAAACAGTTCTTTTCTTTTTAATATCTTCTACAAATAGACTCAGCCTGTATAAATTTATGCCATTTGTTGTTACTTGCTTGATGGCATAATGACTGATATTACATCAGTTCAACAGTTTCTAAGGTCGCTCTCTGTCTCTGAAGAAGGTGGTGATACTTTTTCAGAAGCAGCAGAGAAGGAACTTGATCTTGCAAAAGCAATAGATGCTATGACATCAAGCATGGAAAAAACTTTGAATAATGTGTCCAAGCAGGAGAAGCGGGAAGAATATGAACATGAGTGTCGGGAGAAATTATCTGTTGCTGATATGCAATCCAGGTCCGGAGTGGAAAATACTACAAATATTGAAAATTACCAAGAGAAAAGCAAGAAGCCATCTAGCATTGAGCAGGCGCATTTAGAGTCAGTTGGTGGAGTTGATGAAAAACCAGTGGAGGAGGCATCGACGCTTGAATACTCTAGGAAACTCACTGTTCTTTATCAACTTTTCTCAGCTTGTCTTGCACAAACACCTGAAGAGAGTAAAAAATATACACGAAGGAGGAGGGGTTATGATGCACGGCATCGCGTGGCTTTGCGGTTGCTGGCAACATGGTTTGATATCAAATGGATCAAAGTGGTATCTTCCTGCATCTACATCATATGTAATTTCTGCAATGTTCTCGTTCAATCATGTATTTTCTCGCCGTTGTCTGTACTGGAGCTTTTTCTTTTAACCACTGGATATCCTATTCCATACATGCTCGATGTGACACAGGAAGAATCAAAATGTTCAACTTTTTACTAGAAAATGAAGAAATTCTTTCTTTATGCACCAATTTGAATACAATACTCATCCCCAGACTAGGAGAAAGGTCAAATGGAAAATCCTCCCAACAAAGAGATAAAGTAAGAGCCCCAAATTAGTAATGTGAACTCAATAAGTTATGCTGCCCAAAGAAACTTGAAGGTTCAGGATGCTTCTACTTTTGACGGGTATAGCCATTCCACCTTTTCCTTTAATAAAGTTAATGAATTTATTCAAAAGATGGGAGAAACTCCGCATACAAGATGTATATCATATAGAGAGCCTTACAAAAGACACGATTTTCTACAAGAAGCATCCAATCATGTTTACTGTAACGAGGACACGGAGGAGCTCCAAGATATGCAAAAACTAACAAGACTTCTGTAATATGTTTGAAAGCTATTCCAATAATATCCCCCGGTTTCTTTCTCTTCATATTGTACACATGATCGCTAGAGGTGCTACACTGCCACCTCTTATGCTCTCTGTCTTCTGTTTCTTCTTTCTAAATTTTCACGCTAGTATCAAATGCTTTACCGTCCCTACTATTACCATTGTATTCCAAACATATTCCACATCTTACACAAAAGCTTGTGCTCCCTACCAATGAAGTGGTAGGTGGTTTACTTCCTCACAGGCACTCTTACACATGAAGCACCAACAGTCGTTCCACTTATAATCACGCCCCTGGAGCTGTTGAAGCTGCAAACAAGAACATCAAGAAGATTCTTCCCCCCCCCCCTCCCCGCCGCCGCTATTCCAACATAATACCTTAAACATTTAACATCTTATCCAACATTCTTTACGTTCTTCCTATCATCTCATGTCCATCAGTAAGAAATTCTTAAAAGTGGAAATATTACAGAATTGGCAAATCTTCAGTCTAAGCTCTGGTTAATTCGTCGACAGGATATCTTTGATAATTCTAATATTCTCGTATATGCCGCGAAAGTTTTGGAAGGGTTCTATCATTTAGCTTTGTGTCATTTAAAATTATCCAACAGAAGTGATGATCATCTTAAAAAGGCTATTGCAACCATGTTGTTTTTCTGTGGGTGATAAGTCCACCTCCAATCACGGCATGAGCGGCATCTAGTTAGTAGAACGCTGACACTTTTAAATAATTAAGTGCTCTTCTCATCTTTTTGAAGTATGTTTCTAGAAAATCATTGGTTACAAGTTAATTCAGAGGAGGTTTTCTGTTTTTGCCACAGTTGTATCTTTTTGAAGTATATTCCACTCTTTTTTTGTCAGAGCAGTCATTATCATTAGAAAAATAAGAATAATTGAGATTAAGTAACTGCCAGTTCTACTTTTTGATGTCGAATTTTCTTTTTCTTTACAATGATATGACTGCACAAGCAAAGACATGCTTTTTTTCTGTATTTAATCTAGCAATCTTTTATCTTCTAGACTAGTAAAACATCTACTTCATATGAAAGGAGCTTATTGTAATGATGCAGAATTTTGCACCTCGCCCAAGGCTATAGTAACTTAAAGCATGAACCTCCTTAAACTTGTACAGACAGTGAAAAAGAAATTATCTGCTGCAGGAAGCCATCGAAACCACAGTTGCTTGTTCTGCAATGGCTTTGCTGAAAGAGGAAGAATCAAAGGAACAAAGCCGATCTCCTAAAAGCTCATGGGCTAAGTGGAAACGAAGAGGTATAATAGGTGCGGCGGCGGTAACTGGAGGAACCTTGTTGGCAGTTACTGGTGGTATGGCATCCCTGACTTTCTTAGTGTCCTGACATGATTAAAAAAACCTCTTAGTAAAGTGAAACAGATTTCTCTGTTCTTTTAGTCTTCATTTACTCTTAAATAGGTTTAGCATCTTCATGTTTCCTGTGTTTTAGCAAGTGCAGGCATGACCTGACAAGCCTTACAGGAATCAAATTGTTTCTCCTTTCAGTCTTCTTTAGATTCTTAAAGGAGTTGGAATGTAATCTGTGGAGAACCCTCATAGGAGATGAAATATAGTATGATTTCCTTGCCTTCGTTTTGTTCGTAAACAGGTTTAGCTGCTCCGGCAATAGCTGCAGGCTTTGGTGCTTTAGCCCCTACCTTGGGAGCCCTTGTTCCTGTGATTGGAGCAAGTGGGTTTGCTGCTGTTGCTAGTGCTGCAGGAAGTGTTGCCGGGTCTGTTGCAGTAGCAGCATCATTCGGGGGTAAACACATATTTCATAAGATATCTTGTTGCATCACCATTCACCTTTTTGGTATGAGCACCGCTTGTGGTTTTGCACTTCTCTTTTTCTTTGATAAGGTAAGGTAATTTAATAAGAATAGTACCAAAGAAGTAACAAAAGTTACAAAACAATGGTGCTAGAAGCAGATTCACTCAGCAGCTCATACACACAAAATAATAAAGATGAGCTAAATCATCCACCCTACTATTCTTACCTCAAAAATAGTGCTTTTGCACTTCTCAGGTAGCCAAAGGCTTAGATTGATTTGTGGAGACTGAACATCTTGAAATTATGCTCCAGCTACTAAGGGTAGTCCTGATATTTTTGCTTACCCAGCTGCTGGAGCTGGACTTACAGGAAGTAAAATGGCCAGGAGAACTGGAGATGTTGATGAATTTGAGTTCAAGGCTATAGGAGAAAACCATAACCAGGGTGTAAGTAATTAGCTCTCTTTTGTACTACTTGAAATTGTCTTGTGACTCCTGTCTGCATTCCTTATTTCAGTTAGTAGGTGGGCATTGCAGTCTGTATTGTGTCTCTTCGAGTTCTTTCATCTTTATTCTCATAGTTGTCATAATCTTTAGTTTTAGTCATGGGCCACAGGAGCTCACCTATGTTTGTTCTCACTTTGCACTTTTGGCATCAGCGGCTGGCAGTTGAGGTTTTGATCTCAGGACTTGTTTTTAAGGAGGAAGACTTTGTAAGACCTTGGGAAGGACAATATGATAACTCTGAGAGGTAAAAAGTATCTTCTTTTCTTTTTTTGTTGGTTGATCTCCATTTGGGTAGATGATTTCATTCACCTACGCCAACATAAATTATTGACTAGTTTGTTTTGATAGTTCCCGTATCTGTCAGTGAAGGCTTATTATGCAGAAACCACTCTTACATTTCTCAATTTCGTCAGATACGTGCTGCAGTGGGAGTCGAAGAATCTTATTGCTGTAAGCACTGCAATTCAAGATTGGTTGACGTCAAGTAATAATTTTTACTTTGCCTTTTAGCATATGATACATTGGCCAGTTAAATTGCTGCTGTATTCGGTTATGATGCTGACATCATCACTAATTACAGGACTTGCAATGGAGTTGATGAAGCGTGGTGCTATGATGACCGTTTTAAAAACTCTTTTGGCAGCATTCGCATTGCCAGCAACATTGCTTGCTATGACTGATTTTATTGACAGCAAATGGACTATTGCCGTGGACAGGTTCTTGTTTGTTTGTGTATCTGATTTACAATCTCTTTTTTGAGGTTGGGGTTGGGATCAAGGAGGAACATGTGATGAAGCTGTTTTATCTTCCATTTATGTATATGACACGATTAGAAGTAAAAGGAAGAGATTAATATAATTGCGGTAATAATGAGAAGAACCTATCTATGAACCCAAATTATTTACCATTTTTTTAAATTTTTTTTTTTTCTGTATTTCCATCTTTTGTTTCAGTGGAACTAATTCTAGCTCCAATCATGCTTCTTAATTATCAAGCAGTTCTACTCTATTATATTGTGTCAAAGCATAGTATCCTACTTAGATTGGAAAAGTAAATTCTGCCCATTGCTATTTATTATTCGCAGATCTGACAAGGCAGGAAAACTTCTGGCAGAAGTGTTACAGAAAGGATTACAAGGACATAGGTAAACAAGCTTAAGTAGATTCTGAGCATTTTCCAGTTGAGTCCCCTGAAAGATTGCGTTTTCACATCAACCATTTCTGTTGGTTGTCCATAAATGTTTCAGACCTGTGACACTCGTAGGGTTTTCACTTGGGGCAAGAGTTATCTTTAAATGTCTCCAGATTCTGGCTGAGAGCGAGAGTAATTGTAAGTGTTCTTTAAAAATGTTTTTCTTTCTTACAGTTTATCAGTGGCTTAATACGATCCTAAAGTATTTTCTTGCATTTTCACAGCTGGACTTGTGGAAAGAGTTGTTCTTCTTGGGGCACCCATTGCAATTAAGGATATGAACTGGGAAGCAGCTAGAAAGGTTTTGGCTTCCCACTTTGTTAATTTCAACTACTCTTATTAGAATGAGCATCTTTATCCCCTTTCCTCTCCTCATTTGTTTTCCCAAGTACAAGGCTTGGACGTGTCTACTTGGTTACCTCATTATTATTTGAGGATCTCTCTTCCTATTTTAAAGGTAGTGGCTGGTCGATTTGTGAACGCTTACTCTACAAATGATTGGATGCTAGGGATTGCCTTCCGTGCCAGGTTTGCATTATCTGCAAGCATAGTACTAATGTTAAAAGTGTCAATGACTGATGCTAAGCTCTGCATAACCTGTCTTAAACTCTTCTCTTGTGCTCTCTCCAAATTGCCTGTCTGCATTTTGGCTTGGCACAATATTAAGAGAATTATTGAAAATATGAAACGTTTCCTTGAGCCTAGGGTCTATCGGAGACATCTTCTCTACCTTCAAGGTAGGGATAAGGTCTACGTGCACACTACCCTTCCAAGACCCCACTTGTGAGATTATACTGGGTTTGTTGTTGTTGTTGTTGTATTGAAAATATGAAACGTTAAATATTCCCAAAAAAACATAGTTATAAACTGATACTCTTAATTGTATAAACAAGGATAAAGGAGTAATTGTTTTGAGTTAAAATTAGGTCATATAGAACTTTTATTTGAAATATATTAGAACTTCTATTTAAGGAAATTGGAGAATAATTTGGGACATTCCAAAAATGAAAGTAGGCCAAATGTTCTACATGGAGGGAGAGTATGTTTTCATGTTTCATATGTTTTTTATGCTTCTGTTTCTGTATAACTTGTGCATTTTCTTCCAAACAGTCTCCTTACTCGAGGCTTGGCTGGAATTCAACCAGTTGATGTTCCTGGTATTGAGAATGTAAGTTTTCATTTGTACTTTTCCTCTTAAGGATAACCAAATTTGAATCTCCATCATTTCTTGCTCAAACCCTTCACTTTTAACAGGTTGATGTGACTGAACTCATCGATGGTCATTCCTCCTATTTATGGGCTACCCAAAAGATTTTAGATCTACTTGAGCTTGATGCCTATTATCCGGTAGTTCTCGGCCGCGTCGCGCTGTAAAGACGGACGTTGCAACTTGCAACATATTTTCTTCCTTAGATGATAAATGCATTTTAGGGGATTGTTTCTGTTACAGGAAGTGCATAGTTAGCCTGTTCATTCTATGACCACTGGTATACCACATATAAATTTCTGAATATGAATATGATATAGCGAGAATCTGAAATCACGACTGAAGCAGGTGATTTAAAGTTCTGTTTTTCGCGCGTGACTCATATATGATTCATGCCAGATTGTGAAAAGTATTAAGAAACTTATCTCACAGTAACAATATAGAACCAAAAAAACAAGCTAAGAGATATAGAGAGAAAGAGATGAGAGATTCTTATTTCTTCCATGTATTCAAGTGTGTACAATGTCCCAAACCCTCTATTTATAGGATGATATTTAGGTAATACAAAGAGATGTCATGAACATGGTATTAACTATTGAGATCATGGGGGAAGATCATGGAGTTGTTGGAGTTACAATTATAATAGTAAGAGTGGGAGGTTAATGGAGAAGAGTAGTGGGTGTTACTCCCTTAGGAGTTGTGGACATCCACCATAATCAAGTATTTCATAACACTCCCCCTTGGATGTCCAAATATGGATAATGTACCTTGTTAAAACTTTACTAGGAAAAAACCCTGTGGAAAAAAATCCTATTGAAGGAAAGACTACACATATCATGTAATATGCATTGTCTGCTGCCTCGTTAAAAACCTTGCCAAGAAAACTCATTGGGACAAAACCTGTGCTAAGGAAAAAAGAGTACAACGCGTATTTGCCTCCCCCTGACGAAAGCATCACTTTATTTCTTGAAAACAATGCATTTCAATCTTGTATTTCAACTTCTCAATCATTGAGGTTGGCAATGCCTTAGTGAACAGATCAGCGAAATTGTCACATGAACGAATTTGTTGAATATCAATTTCACCATTATGTCGAAGATCATGCGTATGAAAAAGAACTGTGGTGAAAATTGCTTTATTATGTCTCCTTCGATATATCCTTCTTTCAATTGGGCTATGCAAACAACAACATCTTCAATATTATTGGAATCTTCTCTTCAAAGAAAAGTCACACATTTGTTGTGTGTTGAGTCACTTGCTTTATCAATTGCTTATCTTGCCATGACTTGAATAAGTATCAACAATTAATTGCATTGTAGAATAATAATATAGCAACCCTCAATGCAAATAGATTGTTTGAAGAACGAACTTCATGAAAATGCCTGCATTTGCATAACCAACAAAATCTTGACAGTATTTGTTAGCAAAAGCAAATCTATATCAATGATTCCTTTTGCAATATAACAATAATCGTATTTCAATATATTCACATAGGAGTAAAACTATATCTCGCTAGAATATTGTTATGCTTATGGTTTTAGCAAGATACATTAGTGCACCAATTGCACTAGACACAAACAAATCATATACGCCATGATTGGTCTAATCCACATAAGGATTTGATGAAGCTTTATTTAATAAGTTTCTTGGGAACCTTACTGTGCTTCAGAACAATGTAAATTGTTCAGGGATTTTCATTATACGCATATTAAGTTTTTCATGTACTGCCAAATTAAAACCTAAAAACGATTTCATCCATCACATGAGAACATATCTCCATATAACTAATGCTAGGATATTTACGAAATATCTTGTGCCACAAGTCGTCTTTATGTCTATCGACTTGATTTTTCATTTTACTTTTAGGTGTTGGAACTATCCGTCCAACTTCACATTTTTCAGGTGAAGTCAATTTTCATTGCGTATTTTTCATTTGGCCAATTATTTATCTGTCCAAATTTCATGAAAGATTTGAGCTCAAGATCCTCGTCAATATTAATAATATTGAGCGCTATATTATATCAACAATATCGCCAATGATCATTTTATATCGGTTCCATCATCACACAATAATGACATAACTTATCGAGATCTCATTATTTCCAGGTACTTGAGCCTCTTCCATGAGGTCTTATAGAGTGTTATGTCGCGGTGCTCTTCTAGAGCACTTGCCTCCTTGTTATGACCATCTTGATCATTTGATCCACTCCTTCTTCACGAAGTTTTATCTTTGGAACCAATTAGTCTATTACACTTTATGCGTTTCATAGACTCTCTCCATCATGGACTTTATTTTAGTTGGAGCATTAGCAGCTGAAATATGACATTTAGCTTTGGGTTAGCAAATGCCCCTAGCAATATTTTACAAATGAATTATCACTTGAACTTCAAGTTCACATTTTCTTGTACGAGGATCTAGATGTACTCATAATAAATCATTCCACGTATCACTTTTTCAGCTGCCTATTTTCTCCCTCTAATGTTGGGATTACCAAGACATTTTCCAACTTTTTTTGGGAACCCATCTTTGTGAATTGTGGTGTGATAATTAAATCATATAGTACATCCATATTTCTAGATAGAAATTATTTGGTTCCTGGCCCTGAACCAATTGTGATAGGGAGAATTTATCATAACTTATTATCTAGATGCATACAAGTGATGTTGTATATTAAATAATACACCTCATACCAAATTTTTGTTTTCGGAGTTTTGTTCTCATAACCAATGGTTTAACTATAATTGAAGGTATACAATTTCTGCTGAACCAATTTGGATTTAAACCAACATTATCAAGATAAATCATCATAATTTATATTTTGGAACTGCGCTCTAATTACTTGAGCAATCAACCTTGCAAATTCCAAACTGCAAGTTGATAACAAACGCGTATGTGACCATACAATAGATGCATCTATTAAAATCATATAATAATAAACGGTCCACATGGCAGGTGACTGGGCCTATATATATATATATATATATATATA